>CAJNIZ010043571.1:0-28693 GCA_905231905.1 Symbiodinium pilosum | reverse complement strand
TTTAGGGTTTAGGGGTCTACCTGTAACCCCAATTACCTACTGTCTAGTAGTCACTGCCCCTTAATAAATATGGCCCGTAAAACTATAGGTAATTTGGGTTACAGGTAAAGCCTGAAGCCCAAGTTTCACAAGTATTCCCCGAATTCAGTAACACTCATTCCCATAATTTCAGGCATGGAAACACCAGGCTCTTAGAGGATCTTATCTTTTGTCTTAAGTCCCAAGCTTTAAATCCTCAACGCCAAGTGCTAAACTCCGAGCCCTGAATCGTACATCCCAGGCCATGTGGTGACTCTTGAGGAAGTAGTACCTGCAATGCCCGCAAAACGCCCAATGTTCCTAAATTGTTGTCCATTCCCTCATTCCCTACAGCTACCCAGCAAGTTAACCCAACATATCCCCATACTCCCCCGATTGCCATTTCATTTTCCGTGTGATTCTCCACTATGTTATGCTTTGCCTTGAATATCTTAAACCTGAAGGTACATCAAACCCTTAGCCCGATTTCAACCCTATACAACCCTGATGACCCCTTTTTGAACCCTATATAAACTCTATACAACCCCTACAGCGCCTTATTTAACCCTTTTTTATAGTCCCAAGACAAACCTTATGTAACCCGAAGAAATCCTTATTCAACCCTACAAAAAACTATGTAACCCTTATTGAACCCGTTACTACTATAAACCCTGTAGAACGCCTATATAGTCCCCCTTAAGTGGATAGAATATGGCTCTGGGCATATTATAATAGGATCCCCATATACCCCATATTCTATCTACTTGAAGGGGACTATAACCCCTTTGAATATGACAAAGATAGGCCGTCCAGCCAGAGCTACCGGATCAGCTCAAGGAGCCTCGTTCTCTCGAACCTTTGGGTTTAGGTTTTGGGGTTTAGGGAGTTTAGGATTGAGGGTTTGGGGTTTAGGGTTTAGGATTGAGAGTTTAGGGTTTGGGTTTGGGGCTTCCATAGGGATTTTGCTGGGGAAAGTTTGCAGATGCATTTTTTGCCTCCTCCCCTCAAGGTGTACCAGCTCTTTTATGTTAAGCATTTAGGAAAGCCTGCTTGTTCAAGAGCCTCTGAATTCGATAGACTTTCAGTTCTTTGTATTACTATGATTATTGTTACTACTATTATTAGTGTTAATATGGTTACTATTATGCGTCTAAGATGTTGGTTTTTGGGGCCTTTCGGGTATAGGAATCAGTCTGGCGGATCAACGGTGCAGCCATGAAGCATGGTGTTGTCATGTCTTCGGCTGCGGGCCCCTATGGATTCCTAGGAGCTCTGGTCATGGTGCCACAGGCATGAACATCCTTCACATGCAGATTAGGTGTCTTATTCAAATTCAAGGATGATATGGGAAGGTTAATTCAGCAACTCCATCAGGAATGCCCAGCGCACCATGCGGCAGAAAAAGGATCCCATGGGTTGCGCTAGCTGAAAGGTCTTAGGTCCAACACTTCCAACAAGCATGAGATCAGACGTGTTCCGTAATTTAGATTACGAAACTTCATACGGTTTGGGAAGCGTTCCGGAAGGCAAGGATCTTGCAAGATCTGGGAAGTGTAAAGCCAGAAGTGTCGAACACCTGCTCTGAGACTTATACTCTAGATTGCCACTCTCCACTGAGATCGGACTGTTGCCTGTGATTTATGCTTCGGCTTTGCAATCAGAACCCCAATACTTTGTCAGTAAGGCCTCTTTCTCCTCAAAGGGGCATTCCAATGGCCAAGCCTTGCTAAACAAGTGTTCCTTCTCGATCCTTATTCATTCAGTTTCAGCGGGAATGCCGCTCGGAAGACGGGTCCATGAAATATTTGCAAAAGGATGAACCTGTCTGAAGGCATGTGCTTCGGAGGAAGTTTTCTGGAGGATTAGTGGTTGAAAGTCTGGCTTGCGGAGTTAAGATCTATGCGAGTTTAGGACTTTAACTTTAATGAGATAAACAATCCGCCTTTAACAAATCCTGGTCCTCGCAGGAAGTCCAGGCAGCCGCCTCAGCGTGACATTCTATTGAGGTTCCCAAGAATGAGGGCTCCGTGTTTTGTTGCTGCAGTTTGACAAGGCATTATGTCATGTTGTTGGGGTAGACTTCTAAGGCCCCATTCTCAGAAGCTGCAGGATGTGGCAGGATTTGGCTTAGGTGCTGCAACAGTAGCTCCTTTGCGTGGGCATTCTTTGCTTGCTATCCAGGGCCCACGTTCTTTTGCACGTGTTACCGTCCGAGCTTCGGCAGACTCCCATTGTTTAAAATCGACATGTGTTGTCAATTGTCAAGTTCTGTAGAACATCGACCAGACTCCCTTACACCTTTAACCCTCTGTGGATAGAGGAAATCTTGCGGAGTACAATTAGAAACGTTTTCCCTGGCCTGGCTACTGTAGCGGAGGAATTTATCCCCTGGCAGAAAAATGCAATACTTATCTGATCTGTTCCAGACGGAGACCTGGTGGAGTCTATAGGGAAGAGGTTTTAGCAGGAACTTCACAAGGATGCGCTGGTGCGACAAATCTTCGCCTTGCTTCAGGAGGCTAGCCGAGCCACACACTGCAGTTGTGGTTGGAATCGTTTGTTTGGATTTGTTCTGAAGACAAAATTATTGAACCATTTCCCCCCCAGCGTCATAAATCAATGTTGAGAACGGGGTGCATGGTTGTTGCTTTCCATCTGAAGGTTCATTCAGTCACCTTGGTCAGGGACTAGTGGGCTAGGTCCGAGAGAACCCCCCTTATGCCGAGACAGCCCGATTCGTACCTCCTGTGGCAAAGATGCCCAAACCCTAAATCCTACAATCGTCCCAGACACAGTCCGCTGAGGTCTGAGGTTTCACCCGCCACATTGGGCGGTGTCTCAAAAAGCGCCCCCGAGATATTCTTCAGAGTTACCCCTCATCATCCCATTCTAATCCTTACATATCTCAAGGAACCCCGAGGGTATCAGGCTTCAAAAACTTCAGGCAGGGAGTTGGACTTCCGCCATCAATTCCTCAGCCCTAAGTTGGGGCCTTACATCCAAAGATCAAAGGCCCTTTGTGAGCAACCTTCCATTTGAGACGCCCGCAATATTTTCCGCGTGTCACAGAGACATTTTGAAACCACGCCAGCACCAGGTTGCCAAAGTATTGTAGCTTATTGGAGCTCCAGTGTAAACTCCTTAAGGGGGTATGTAGGAGATTATGGAAGGGGCTACAACAGGGGCTATCAAGGGGGCTACTAGGGGTTTAGATTATGACTCATTGCGGAGCATTCCGTGACTGATTGGCTTCGTTATCATCCAAGCATTTCCATCAAATAATGTTAATGTTTTTGTCCCTTCACTGGCTCAAGTAGGTCAGCCAAAACAGGGGCCCGTGGCTCGCACAGTCGAGTCTCCCAGGCTGTCATATTGTCCTCATTGTGCCAAAAACCTGAACTTACATCTCTGAATCTATGTGTCGAACCGTAGACCTTATAGTCTGAACTCCTCTCAAAAGCCTGGTGCTGGATTGCGGCGAACACCGCGCATGGCCGCCCAAGGCGAGTTTGAGACAGCGCGCTTCGAATTTTCAAAAAGCCAGCCTTGAGACCCTCTTCTGCAGGTCTCCACAGTTTACCTGGACTCTGGAAATCATTCCTTCTTTTGGGGTAGTGGCCTATCCTTTGTAATTAGGGTACAATTTAAACCCCAAAAGGTAGGACATCCGGCGTCAAGGTAGGGTTCAGGGAAGGTTTCAGACTACACCCTAAAGCGCCCCCACTAAGCCTCCGAAGCTCAGTGTGACTAACATGGAAACCTGCACAATCACCTATATGAGCTATAGTCTGAACTCCTTAAAGGGGGTTATATTGGGAATTATATAGGAGAGTATTGTGGGTTGTTTAATAGAATACTAGGAGTTTAGACTATAGCTCATATGTACTTTTTTTGGGAGTTCCCATAAAATACGGATTGTAGTATTATGGGGTCTATCTTGGGGTCCTCTTATTTTCGGAAACTACTTATATCCTTTTGAGGTCAGCTTGAGGTAAGGTATGCTATAATTAAGGAAACCCAAGACCACCATGTTGGAAATTATTATTTGGCCCCTACATTATCTCAATCTCTTGGTGTTCCTGAATGCTCATGCCCTGCGTGCAGCGGTGATCCATGGCGGGGTATCCTGAAACACAGTTTATCTCTTGCTTGATCAATAATTAAACAAGGACAACTGCAGGTATTTTCTTTGCGGAGGTTTTTTAGGGCAGATGGAGTATTTCCTGAAATAGCAAGAGATCCAGACGGATAGTCGCAGCAGTGGAGATAGGAAAGCCAGGCAGTGTCAAAAAGATATGACAACTCTTGATTTGCATAGCAGCCTTCGAGTACCCGAACATACCGCAGCAGGTTTAGGGCTCTATGCATGTACCCGTGGTTGGAGCGCGTGTGTCATAGCCATCTGATGGCTGTTGCGGTTATCTTGAGAGCTTTCAGCAGAAAACCCTGGGCTGCTGAGCCATGCAATCTCCAGGAAAACGGAAGGTTCTTTGTCATCCTACACTCCCGAAATGATGCGGACCCCTACCAGGCGCGGGGCACTACAGTCTCTAAGCCTTGAACGTTAGTTCCGCAAGCCATAACCCCATCAAGACTGCAATCCCCACAGCCTATAACCCAGCTGCTTGATCCTGATGCGCTGAAAAAGCCAGACCGTGACCCTGAGCCATGGCGGCTGACAGCCGACTTTCTTTGGACGACTTCAGCTGTGCGAAACATGTTGCCTACTTCAAGCAGCATGCGAAGACCTTCGGCATGAGAAATTATGTAGAACATAATTCAGGGAGGAGGAGGATGTGGCGTGCCTCTCTTGTGGATAATTTTCTTAGCCTGAGCCAATGTTACCCTTAAGACTTGCCAATTTAGTTGACTCAAAGGAAATCAAGATCCTTCTTTGGGAATCATTGCGACAAGTGGCCATTCTTTAACGGGAGGTGGTTGAAGGCCTCGTCCACAAGGCAAGCTGTCCGACGAAGAGGAGTGGAGGGTACGCGCGAATTACATGGACTTGTAGGGCTCATCTGGAGGACAGGGCGGCTTCCATCCTCTTGCATGCAGCGTTCAGGATCTAGAAATTGCAGTTTCTCAAACGATCCTTAGAGAATCCCCAAACATCCCTTGAGCCCGTCAGCAAACCCCGCCTTGAACAACTCCCTAGATGAGGAAGCTGCCAGACGTGTACAAGTCGATGGACACCAACCGGCTGTGCCGGCCTTAGCCAGAACATGAGATGGGCACCTCTACCAAAAACAGCTGCCCTAAGTTGATCAAAAAACAAGGACCCTCATACTCCCCTTGCCCTTCATTTTAAGAAAATGGAGTTCCCCCAAGGTTTCCGCAGAAGATCCCAGTGATATTGAAGCTGGGTACAAGGTTAAAGGTGTAGGGCTGACAGCTCCACCGAAGTCCGGGGAGGCTAACGTTGAATCCGGAGTCCTATGGCCTATGGTAGATGGAAGTAGCTTGCACCACCTACAGCAGCCAAACCAATGCACTTCATATAGTATAAGATTAGAAAATACAAGATTTTTCCGATGGACGGAAGCAAGTTTGTCCCAAAATCTGACATTATTTGTTCCCATCCTGACCGGGAGTAATGATCCGGTCAACGTCTGAACCTCCAAAATACATGTGGCGATCCAGCCAACGTCTGAACTCCCAAAGAAGGGCTCCAAACTTTCGACCCCTTTTGGCAGTCCTCATAAGCAGTGCCACAGTGCTTTGGGGTGTACATTTGCGGCACCCTTTTCATGGAAAGCCCCATATATCTGGATGCCTGAAATGAACTCCGGGCTTTAGGAGTGGTATCTGTAGACATTCAGAAAATTGCAGCAAGGACTTTGCTTTATTTCAGCGTGTCGGGTCTGGACCTGCTGGGGAAGCTGGACGAACTGGATCGGGAGCAGACGATCGAGTGCCCATGAGTTTTAGAGTGTAAGGATAGGCCGTTGAAGGACCATCGTGGAATTTCCTTCTGGAAGCAGTAGATCGTCTAAACCAATTATGGATTACGCGCAGCTCTGGCAATTCTCGACAGCCCGATTGTTAGCACCAACAATTCGTGAATTTGGAATCATGTTGCTTGCATGGCAGGTTCAGGTGCTGGTTGAATCTTTGACGGACTTCTGAGATGTTATCACCCTTCAGGTGCTCGTAGCTGTAGACGTCCCATGCAGACGACGGAAAGCGCCCGTGTGATGGCGTCTGGGAGTTGCAGGGCGAAGCCAAAAACGAGCGGGGGGTAAGGGGGGGTGGGAGATTACGATATCGGATTTGCAGAAACTCGGGCCCCCATCTCAGCATCATCAGGAGTGTCCTGCGTTTTTTGGACAGCTTTCGGCCCCACACGCAGCTTGCATTGTTCAGAGCGCATTTTTAGCGGTGTTTACAGCGTTTTCCTGCGTTTTTCGAAGAGCATCAGCTGCTCCCCTTGGGCGGCCGACGGGCGTCTCGTACACACGTCTTGTCGCAGTCGTTTCGCACATCTTTCGGCGGTGCCCAGCCGGTCCAGCTGATGCTCATGATGCGCGCCCCCCGGGCCAGCATCATGAGCATCAGCTGCTCCCCTTCTTCTCTTGCGTCCCCCCCTTTTCAGCATTATCTGGAGTTTCCCACGTATTTGGAACAGCATTGGGCCCCAAACGGAGCCTGCATCGTTCAAAGCGCGATCTTAGCAGTATTTGCAGCGTTGTCTGTGTTTTTCTACTGTTTTCCGAGGCCCCGGAGCCAGCATCATGAGCATCAGCTGATCCCCTTGTGCGTCTCGTCGGAGTCGTTTCGCGCGTTTTTTCGGCCAGGGGACCAGCATCATGAGCATCAGCTGCTCCCCTTGGGTTGCCCCATGTGCTGCATGCCTGGCCCCGCACTTTCCGTTGTATCCAGCTGGTTTGCAGCGAATGTTTCTACGTAGAGGATTCTTGCTTCTGGCAGGATGTCCCAAACAGGGCTAAGGAACCATCAGCGTGTGAACCCCTGAATGCCCAAGTCCCGCGTGAGTCGTAGTCAACAAAGCCATAGTCATTAGGCTTGCTTATTTTGGTGTTACCACACAAGTTAGAAGCCCCATGAATGCTGGAAGGGGTATGATAGGATCTACTCCCTGACATTCTCACCTCATCCTCAAAGGCCCCAAGTCCTGAGTCCAGGATCTCATCCCTACTACAGACCTCAGATAGTTGGATGCCTTGAATCATTAGCCCTCATCCGACAATCAGGTACATCTACTCCTACCAGTCGCCTTTGCCTGACCACGGCGGCTTCTATGGCTGCCCCAGGGTATCCTTCGACACTCCGGAGCTGGACAAGTGCTTCTGGGCCCCAGAGAGTTGAGGGTGCTTGTGCTTTTAAGGCAGGATGCGAGGTGTGTGTCGTGGGGCATCAGGTCCAGGTGTAGGGGGTAGGCTTGAGAGGTCATAGGCTTTACTCGAGTCAGCAGCCTGTTGAGGGAATAAAGCTGGTGTGCAGCGCGTGTGGACATCAAGTTGAGAAGTTGGGACCAGCCCTTGTAGCCCTTACACGATATGTAGGTCCCACTATGGTGTAGGTGGTTCTGAAATGGAGGGTCAACTGTCCTTTCTAGGTGGTTTTCCTCTTGCATCCAGGGCGAATTCCACAGAATGACCTTACATCACAAGTGGAACAGCGCAGCCACCCTTGCTGCTTCAGTTTTCGGGCAGGACTAGGCTAGAGCCTATATGGGGCTTCCCAGAGTTAGGGGTACCTTTTGAGGGTGCGTTTAATAGGGATTGTAGCATTTGTGAGTGTATATTGGTGTCCCCCTAATTTGGAAAACCACCGTTTGAGCTACTGCAATTTTGGCGTTACCAAGGGACCATTCACTAGGGGTCCCCTTGGTATCTTACGATAGTCCGTATAAGAAATCCCTTAATAGACGCTCAGGTCCACTATAATCATGTGAGAAATACTGACTGTAGTTCGCGAGCCTGGCGCAAAGATTGCGAATGTAGTCTGGAAAGGTCCTTACCACTGCGGATGGGGGCATAAGAACCGCTTACTCATGGCAAAGTGCTCCGTTGCTTTCACCTGGAGATAGCAGAGGTAACAATCAGCCCCACATCGCGAACACCTACGTTGCGCTGGTCATGCTGCGCCTAAGCTCGCAAGAAAGAGCTTCCGTGAAAGCTTGGTTTCTTGTTTTAGCAAAGGCTGATGTCTCATCTCCTATTCGGTGCACGGCTTTGAGTTGAGGCTTAAAAGGTGGAGCTTGTTTCAGAAGACATGCTGAAGAAGCAAGCGAGGCTTGCGCCGATGTTCGGAAAACAAGCCTTTGGTAAGCTAGGAATGAAGGAATGGATCCTTAAAGTAGTCCCTATATAACCCCTTATAGTAGTTTCCATGTTTTTTTCCATTCCTTCCTTCCCAGCTAACCAGAGGTCAGAAAATTGAAGGGCTGAAGCTCGCACGGCCCAGACTTCCAGTCTAGCGAGATCTTCAACCGTCGCATGTCAACCTTGGATACACGTCCTTCGTGCTTTGGTTCGCTGAACGCGGACGAAGCGCTTTGCTTGGGTGAAAGATCTATCAACGGAAACTGCATTGAGGCTCCCAGAATCAGGTTCGAATTATTGCGCAACCAGACAAGGATGTCCCAGTCAGGCCCAAGAAACGATACCTAGCAGCCCACTTACCACAAGAATCTGTAAAATGTTAACCCCTTTTCTCAAAAACACCTCCCCATACAAGGATTCGGTATTCAGATTGTGCCCTCTTTTTTTGACCGTATGTGTGTTCCTCCTATTTCGGCTTACTATGAACATGAGAGGAATCAAAGGCTTTCCTAGCCAATCCTGCCGAAACGATAGTACTCAAGAGAGGATCTAAACCGAGGTTGCAGCCATTTCAGGGTCACCGTCCCCATCTTGCTCTGTCTTTGAAAGCATGGTATGAGCCTACTGCAATGTGCCTGCTCAACGCCGTCAACTCTGGATGTAGAGCTCTGGGCCCCACTGTATAGAACACCCATATGCCTCTGTACCCCATAAACCCCACAAAACAGTGCAAACATCCGTAGTCTGCAGGGAACAAGGGTTAGCACAGTCAAGGATAATACTTGGCGATGATCTTGGGCGAGTGCCTTATATGACATGGGAGTTTCTCTACATAATCCCTACAGGTTAAACAGGGCATGTGGGGGTTGCATAGGGTCAAGTACATGGATGACGCTGGGGCGTACGGGGTTCATAGACGGGTTACACGCCCCTGAAGAGAGAACAGCAAACTTTTCAGGGTCTCATGCTGTTTAAAGAAATCACCAAAAATGATGATTGTGACGGAGACTTGCCACTGCAAAAGGGGTATTTGGTTAGGGTATGGGTTCAGGGTTTTAGGGTTCTCCAGCCCCCTAGGTGGAGCTGCTGTAGGTGGCGATTTATTTCTTCTTGGAGGGAACCTTCCTCAGCCCGGTCATGCCTGCCTATTTTTTGTTTTGCTGTTTTTTTTGGGCGGGGGTGCGCTATAAGCGTACTAGGTTACTAGGTATACGACTTGGAAACTCACTCGGAAAGCAGTGCTCGCCCTAGTGCCAGACCAAGATGGCGCGCCTCGCGCAAGAAATATCCATTTTTGGAAAACTCGGACTGGGACATCCCATGATGTGGGCACAGTTTCGAAACTGTTGTAAGTGTAGCCCTGAACCCTATGACTCAACCCAATCCCAAACTTAAAGTCGCACCCCCCCCCCATTGGCGCCCACAACCCGAATCTCATAGCCTCCCGGGAGCACACCGAGAGAATCCAAAATAGATCCCCATACATCCCCAGGGTCCAAGAACCCCTCACTCGGGAAAAAACAACCATACGACTTGCTGAGGTTAACCGAAGCTCACTTGGACAGTCGCTGCGCAAATGGCAGCTGGAGGATGGTAGCTTTTGCCACTGGGTGATCATTGAGTATGGATGTTTTGTTGAAGGTATGCCTTCGAACGACCTTTGTTGGGGTCGCTGTCTCTTGAGGTTGCCGGGTTTCAGGCTTGTATTTCAGCTTGCAGAGTCCCGTTGCTGCTCACTTGTCATGGTTGCGGTGAGACAGATGGTGCCCTGTGACTCAGGACCCTGATGGGAGGATTTTAGATTTAGACTCTTTCTTCATATTTGCTACAGAGTCCAGGGGTCACGGGCTGCATGTAGGTGTGGGAAGACCTCCAGCTCCTCAAGTGTTCGGAACTGACGTCTTAAGGCGTATTTGACATAACTATGAGCCCCAGTCCATCGAAGTATTCAACAATTCAAGAAACCAACCGAGTACTTGGACCAGCACCCTCAAGCCCCTCCACCATCCCCTTGGGCCACCCGGTCACCTAAGCCACACCCCGGGCACCGTGCTCAACCAGCGAACTCAACTCCTTGAATCCCACCCTTGCGCCCCGCCTTAACTGCTAATGCCCAAGGCTGCGTGCACTGCATATCTAGCCTCGACAGCGAGAGCGACATCCGCTTCGTCTACTGCGCAGCCACGATCTGCCACCCTGAATGACTGACAGCTCTTATTGATGCTGCGAAGCTTTCGCTGTGATTCTGCTTAGAGTTTGTTGCTGCATCCGTGCTGTTCGCTTGCGTCTTAATCTCATCAGTATCATGATTGCCATGGATTGCGACGGGGGCTTGATGTTTTGGACAAGGACTTCGAAGAACCCTGAAACTTTTGAAATTTTGAAGCGGGCTGAAGCTGAATCACGTCCTGGGTCCTGCATCTACACATCAGAGGAAACATACTTGCTCTCTTGTGTTTGGAAATGTCATCCCGCACATTCTGCATCGGTATCACGAACTACTAAAGGTACCCTGTACCTTTCGGAAAAAAGATGAAGACCCTTAAAACTTGGCTCGCAAGCCCACGTGGAATAGCCGGACCCATGCCAGGGCTAGAGCCACCCCTAACCCCACGTTCCACCCCCCCATCTTGAGCCCTGGTTTAGTTTGAGGCTGCCACAAACAGTGGGTCCCAACAATGCAATTACAGTCTGCGGACTCCAAAAGAGGAACCCCTCGATTTTTGAAGCCCCCAATTTCGTTGGTAGAGCTACAGACCCTCAAGACCCTTGATGAACTCAACGGCAAGCCCCAGGCTACATCCTGGATCTATGGGATGCCATCGACATTGAGGCCGCCGCAGGATCCAATATTGTGGGCTTCTTTTCGCAGAGTCTCTTTTCAGGGTAGCTTTAGAGTTTAGAGGACGTTTACGTAGGGCTTGAGGCTCAGGATCCAGGGGCAGAATCCCAGGATTTCAAGTGGCCCCCAACTGTAAGATTTCCCCCAGGTAAGATTTACCCAGGGGGTTTGGTACGCAGTACTGCCACTAAGTGTATCACAGGCATCGATCAGCTCGTCAGCTCAGCTTCAGGTGATCTCTTGCGCTGCTCTCCGCGGGCATTTTCCAATTTCAGAGCCTGCCCTGGAAAAGCATCTCCCCTTCAGCCTCCTGCTTCACGCCTCTAGTTTCTTTCATGGTGTCTATAGCGGGAAGCGCAAGAAGATTGTGGGGCTTAAAAAGAGAGAACTGTGACCCCACCAGAACCTGGCACAGGCAATGACTCGCTTCATCTATGCTTCGCAGTCTTACGACGGCGCCTTCGGCATGGGCCCATCCACCGAGTCTCATGGAGGCTGACTTTCCTGCACATGGCTGGGGTTACTGGTCAGGCTGCATGTTTTGTATGTCAAGCAACACGTATGTCTAAATGGGTTGCTAAGCAGCTCAGCATGTGTTGGCCTCCAGAGTTTGGGCAGGGCTGTAAATGCGCTCTGAAGACCTCTAAAGACTTCGTAGCTCCATTGACATTTCTGAAGTTAGAGGTCGCCATATGACCCCCAAAATACCGGGACCCTGATCACAGGGATCCCTGAGACATCGTCGCATCGGCCAGGCTGCACTTACTGCGCGGTGGCGGCGCTGACCATGCTCGGACGCCTTGCAGACCTTCCGAGCAAGGACTTATGGCCGGAGCTTCAGCGCGGGAGCGTGGGTCTATGGTGAGCCGAGTGAGCTTCGTGGTTTTCTGCCACAACACATAGAGAACTCTGAGTACCCAATGTAAGGCATGTTCCAAGAGCAGCCTCAGCAGCTGACAGTCCAAACACCCTGAACTCTGAGCAAGGCACAGGCGGGCCCGAACCAGAATGAAAGAGGGTCACCCCATTGTTGGGGGTGCGCAGAAAGTTTCTGACTGATGCTAATTGTGTGTGTGTGCCTATCACCATCATCATGATGATCATCATCATCGTCATCATCATCTGTGAATGTACTCCCTGGGACCCAGCCCAGGAGCCCGATCCTGATAAACCCTATGGACCCTGAATGTGATGAACCCTGTTCTCTTAAAGATGGACCCTGTCCAGCCCCGTAGTTCCAAGGGAACCCTGCACCCAGTGCTCTCCCCTTTTATGGCCAAGCATATGCCGCAACCCTCCCTCCCCTTGCTGGAAGCGACATCAAGATGCACAAGTGAAGGCACCTGACGGGCATCCTGCAGGATTCGCACTGGTCTAAAAGACTTTGTTTTCAAAGTTCACTTGTGCTTCCTGCTGTCGCCCTTTTGGTCGAGATTGTTTGTTTGGCGTAGCCATTTCAATGATTGCCTGTGCTCTGCCCTGTCTACTAGAACCTCCTGCTCATCACATAGAGCATATCTACCGCTTGACAGTCGCTTGCGAAGCTCTGCACTGTCCATAACCTTAGTAAGGCAGTCTGCAAGCATTGCACGGCTATGCACCCACCGTAGCTTACAGTTTTCTTGTAAGCGTTCACGCAGTAAGAGACACTCCAATTGCGTCCTCAGCTCTGAGCAATTAGGGATCGCAGTCTTAGTTGGAATGTCAAAAGCACTCTTGCAATCAGTTACGAGTGAAGCTTGAGGAGCCCTTTGGAGGATTTCTTCAGGACTTGACAGATCTACAGACGGATCCTTGAGCCATTCCCAGAGTAGCCGTAGCCAGGACATCCGATCAATGGACCCACTTAGTGCTACAACCTCAGCACTCAGAGTGCTTCGGACCACTCTGGAAATCTTCTTGCTGCTCCACGCCACTGGAACGATGACCGCCCTTTCATTTGCCAACATTCTCCAGTCAGTAACTACGACCAGGGTCCCTTGATAGGAATTATTGTCCTTAGAAGTGGCGAATGAGGCGTCAGAGAAGGTGCAGAAAGTGACGTTCTGCTCCGTGATGGGAACTATCATCAACGATACCCGGTGTGCCTTCGTTTCTTGGAGTACCTTATTAGCTTCCAACAAATGCTGAACTTGCCCTTGATAAATACGGGTCTGGAGATAACCTACCTTCGCCGCTATATCCGGCCTAGTGTGCACAGCCGCGTATTGAAGACTGCCGTTGAGGCGGCGCAGTTCCTTCACTTCGTTGGCAGTGAGAGAAGCATTGGCTTGGAGTCTCCGCTCCCGAGGCACATGTATCGGCAAGATCTTCTCTACGTATGCAGATTGATCCATTTCAATGCTTCCATCCAGCCATTGCCGAAAATGAATGCCCGTGAAATTGAACTCCCCTTCCTCGTATGACCCAAAATTATAGATAGCCCGGAGCTCCTCGATGACCTTACTGAAGTAACTGTCTCCCCCGTCATCCACATGAATCCCCAGAACACCATGAACCTTTGGGGCACCATCTACTTTTGGGGTGATCAAACTGAACGTGCAGGCATCAAAGGGACATTGGATGAATCCCAGTCCCTCCAAGGTTTCCTTGAAGGTCTGGAACCAAAGGAACGGCGCGTCCACCCTTCCATAAGCTCCGCCCTCTAGCTGACACTGGTCCTGTCCCCGCATTCTAAGGGCTTCTTGAAGTTCAGGCGGCGGATGAATGCCCAACTTACGACCATCACCCTTCCCTTGGAGAAAGGCAGTGGCCACGTCGAAATTGATCAGCTTCCAGCGGTTGCTGGCAACTTTCTGAAGCAGCAGCTGTCTGGCGTCTTTGCCTAGCGTTGGGGCATCATTGGGTATTGAAGCCAGATCTGGATCCTCAAATCCTCAAACCACCAACCTAGCTTTCGCCCGCTTAGGACCCCCAACCTTCTCAGGATCCTTCCAGCTCAATATCCAGCGACACCTCATGAGCTGGCTGTCGTCCAGCGTGCCAGCTGCCACCTTTCTGACGGGGGCATGGTCCAACCACGCCCCTACTTCTTTCTGCTTTGCTTGCCGAAACTGCTCTTGCTCAGCTGGAGACAGATCCCGTAGTCTAACCTCTACCCTCTTCTTTCTATCCTGGGTAGCGGGCGTGACATAATGCAAAGCTTGTGAAGGCGAAGGCAAATTATTCGGCTCAATGTCTGTCTCATGGACGCCTATCTCCCATACCTGATTAGCTTCGGGGTGTACTAAGAAACACTCCGTATCCCCAAACAGTACGTCGTCATCGTCGTCTTCAGGTACAGGTATGTCTGCCGCATCCGGCATTTGGACATCAAGCAGGACCCTCGTGATCCGGCACTTCAGACACCGCAGGTGATGTCTCTTGCTCCGGTTGCTCCACAGTTGGTTCTACTACAACTGGCTCTGCTGGGGTGCGTGGAGGCTCCGGCTCAAGCAGGACATCAACTGCTGCGGGGACCGTCACAGGTGGAGGCCCTTCAGCCTCTACCTCTGCACGGGCCGGAAGTTCGCCTTGGACAGTCAAGTCAACTAACTGTCTCGGTTGCGCAGTGCCCTGCGCCACATCAGAAATGGCACGCCATTCTCGCATGGAGGCTGAACGCAGTTGTTCTGGGGCTGCTCTAATAAGCTGACCACAATGACTGACATAGACCACCCTGTTATCCCCACTTAGAACCTGACCTGGCCCATACCACCTACCCCTCTCGCCCCGGTGCCCCCACGCTGACGTCGCCAATATAGAACCCAATCTCCCGGTTCAAATTGAGTGACACGTGGCCGAGACCTTCTCAAGAGAGCTCTTCGGTAAGAACAGTCATTATCAGCATGCACAAACGCCACTCGGGCTTGCTCTCGCCTCTGGAGGTCCCGCCGAAAGGCCACCCCTTCGGGCAGATCGGAATCTGCTAGTGCGTGCGTGGCTGCATTGTCGTCTGAAATTATAGACCGTGGGACCCTACTCATTTTACCCAGTACCGCATGTTCCGGGGTATATCCCTTCACACGACTTAATGCATTCTTGGCACGGACAGCTTCTCGCAGGCAGCGCTTGAAATCCTCTGGACCTTCAATCATCTCCTGACTATCCATGCGAGTTAACATGGATTTCAGCAGACTGCCATGCTTTTCAGTCCTACCTAGCTGCCAGTGGGCTTCACCAGCAGACACATTAGCCCGGACGCCCTCTCTCTGTAACTGCAACCTCCAAAAGTCACTGTTATATTCCCCTGCAGGGTCAATGTACAAGACTTTACACGGGCCCGTCCACTGGAACCATGTGTCTGCAAGCACGGAAAACTGCTCTTCTGGTGTCCGCCCTGCTGCTACCGCTTGCTGAAACAAGGTCGCCTCATCCACAACATGCGTGAAAAGATACTGCTGCCTTGCCCTGCCAGTCCAGTAGGCTACATCCATACCTACGACATCCCCAAAATCTCCATCAAAATGAATGCTCGCTGGACGCGAGGGTTTGACTGACGGCACTGTCTCCAGGCAGGTGGCGCAGCAGTAATCTCGCGCACCACGAATGAGAGCCGGCTCGGATTTCCGCTCCTGCAAGAACTTCACAAACACCTCCACAGCCGGATGGCCTAGATTGTGATGCAGACGGGACAGCTCCATTTTCTGCTCCTTGTCTAGCTCTAAGCACTATACCTGGAGGTGCCCTTGGGGTCCCCTCTACTTCCGGTCCCATCTGCATCTCAATCTGCTCATGCTCCGCGGGTGACGGCGCTGCTACACTGTGCTCAGGTCTCTGCGGCTCAGCTTCACTCGGCTGTGCAACATGTGCTGCACGAATTCCTGGCGCCTCCTGATGTGGACTTGGTTCCTGGGGTCCCCGTAATATTGGCCTACTCCCGCACACCGTTAATGCAACCCTAGCTGGAACACGTTCGAACCCCGCTTATACTTAGGTATTCGGGACCAGTCCTCAGGAGTTTTATCGGCAACAATCTCGCCTCCAGCTCTCTTGATTACAACAGTGTACCGCAGTGGCACTTCCTTGGGCATGGTTTCGGTAAGTGCTGGCTGAACACGATTCACTCCACGACAGAAAACCGCATGCTTGACTATCATGTCCGGCAGCAATGCTTGAATGGCAGTCACCACTTCCTCCCCTTCCTGTACATATACCCGGCCCTTGGGGGGAACCCTCTCATTTACCATCTGAAATATCTTAACCCAGGGGTTCTCAATAGGTTCGGGAGGCTTTTGTGGTGGCGGCTGTTTTCCAAGCAATCGCCGACGCTTCAACACTTGCTGAGCAGTCGAAAGGTCAGAGTCGGATCCCTCCCTTTTATGTTCACCAACAAGTAACTCTTCTAAAACTAGGGGCATCCCGGCTTTACCCTTGAGGCACTTAGCTACGCCGTCCGCAAATCTAGTGCACGGATGTGAACGTGGCACTGTCGGCTGCTTGCCGTTTGCTGTGTGTTGTGTGGCATGCTTCCTGCTGTGGCTGGCTGAGTGGATGCGAGTGTCCAGTGCTTGTTGGATTGCCCGGGATGTGGTATATACCACGGTCTTCTTGTTGAGGTAATTGTTGCGCGAGGGAACCGCATTCTTGCCCAGCTCCGATGGATTGTGGACCAGACACAGCATCCCTTGCTGAACCTCTGCCAAACGATCTGCGCTGGAGTCAAAGATTCCTGACCCACCTGCAATATGGAGATGTCGTCCCCTCTCTACTTGGTGATAAAACAACTCTCGCAGCAGATCTTCTGGCCAAAATGGTTCTGGCTTCCTGCCCTGATGCGTCTCCTTGCCTGGCATTTTGCCACTCCCCTTCTCAGCCAGCGACTTGCGAGCTGCATCTTTCGCCTTTTCAGGCGTCCTGGTTAGCATTAACAATCGGCGTGCAAAGGCGGCTGCAAATGCTGTCTTAGGCTTCACCTCTGGCGAGACTGTCAGACACACATGCGTGAACCCTTTAATTATGTCCCGCTTTGACCCTGCGACCTTTCTGTCCTCTTCAAAGTCGTCGTCCTCATGGAAGTAGATCGCATCCTCGGGGATCTGGGACGTGACCTCGGGCAGGTACGGGTTGCTCTCTTCGGCCTGGGTGTAGTTCGTGGTCTCGCTCTTCTCATCCCTCCGGGGACATTCCCTTTTCCAATGTCCCCGCGCCCCGCATATTCTGCAGTGTCTGCAAGCGACTTCCTGCGGAAGCCCTCCCCAAAGCCTTGCTTGCCCTTCTTCTGCGTGAGCATCTTGGAGCCTTTGCCTTTGGGACGGAAAAAGCCACGAGCCTTCGCTTTGTCCCGCAGACGTTGTCGAGCTTCGAGATACGAAGTGAAAACCGGCGCCAGGCTGGATTCCTGGACGGCCTCCACGATGCTGTCCTCGAATTCCGTGATGTGCACCGCGTCTTCGTCCTGCTGTTCCAAGAACATCATAAGGATGTCCTCGTCGTGCTCCTCGTCTTCCGCAACGAAGACTTCGTCGCCAGGCTCTTCCTCCATGGCGGCGTGCACGTCGTACACCTTGGAACGCTCCGCCCCTTTGCTGCTTGAACCACGTTGCTGAAAGTCCGTGAAGAACTTCGAGCCCAAGAGCGTGACTGACTTGACTGTGTCCTGGTACTTCAAGTCACCCTTGGCCTCAACCACGACTCTCTTCTTATCCTCAGGGTTCAGCTGGGAGTGACGTAGAAGGATGTAGGCCCGGATTTCTTCCAGACTCACCTTCCGCGACAACAGTTCTTCGAATGCTGCATCATGACGGGAGATGTAGGAGTCGTTACTCTCGTCAGCTTTTTGGGACACCTGAAACATAGCTTGCTCAAAGAAGTGGTACTTCTCCTCGACCGCCGTCTTTCCCCAGGATCCTCCTAGGGTCTCGACTAGAAGTTGCACTCCATCAGCAGACCGCAGTTTCTCCGGCGAGATTCGGCTTATCTTGTGAAAGGCTGCCCCTTCAACCAGAAGCGCCGCACGAGGCGCCAGATGCTGCAGGTGTTCTGTCGGCCAAAGTTCCTTCAAGAACTTGAGACGTTGAGTGTACTCATCCACATTCGTGGTCCCCGGTGTGAACTTCGGGACCTGTTGCCAGGGAAGATGAGCCAGACCTCCGGATGGTGGTCCTTCTGTTTCGGTCGCCATGGCTCCACTTTCCCAGCTGTACACAGCTTCCCCTCTTATTCAGGATCCTTTCCCCAGGACTCTGAATCCCCCGTTTACACTAGAACCCCTAGTGACCCTAGTGACGGACCGGGCTCCGCTACCAATGTGAATGTACTCCCTAGGACCCAGCCTAGGAGCCCGATCCTGATAAACCCTATGGACCCTGAATGTGATGAACCCTGTTCTCTTAAAGATGGACCCTGTCCAGCCCCGTAGTTCCAAGGGAACCCTGCACCCAGTGCTCTCCCCTTTTATGGCCAAGCATATGCCGCAACCCTCCCTCCCCTTGCTGGAAGCGGCATCAAAATGCACAAGTGAAGGCACCTGACGGGCATCCTGCAGGATTCACAATCATCATCATCATCATCATTGGAATGGGTTGTAATAGCTGGGCCACGGTTGTTCTGGGAGCTTGGCCGTCAATATGATCTATAGTCCAAACTCCGCAAAGGGGTGGGGTTACATAGGGATTCTATAGGGGAGCATTTTTGGGGTTATTAAGGGGTATACTCGGACTTTAGACTATCGCTCATATGAACCTGATGACCGTTTGGTATGCATGAAGGACCTGCTGGTGGACTGGTGCCACAATTGCACCAAGAGGGCTTGGGGATGGTCAAGCTTCATACAAGGACGAGATGTGATTCATTCTGTATAGTTTAGGTGGACCCCCCACCCAGTAATAGTGACTATAAGGGATAATATGGATTATTCTAGGGTCCTCTTATATTCCTATGATACCACTATTATAGGGAGGGGGGTCCTCCTAATGTAATGACCCACAGAAGGAATGCCACCATGCTTGCCAGGTGCAGGTTTGTAATAGGACTCCGGGTATGCAGGGGTTGTTTTGGGGGACTGCTCTCAAGTAGACCACGGGAGCATGACACATGAAGAGAGCAAAGGACTTCATGTAAAGGACTTTTTTGAATTACAGTTCAGTGCTATGTAGAGTTTTGCACTAAGCAGACTGTCTGCAATCCTTTGGAAACATGACTGGCCCAAATGTTCTCGCCTCCTTGGCACATTGCCCTAAGGGCTTCAGTTGATCAGGCCATGTCATGACCTCATCACAGTATTCCTTATAATTATAGCTATGGTGCCACTATATTGTTACTTCATTGCTACCAGATTCTTACTATATCCTTACATTATTCTGACTATATAACTATGATTCGTCGGATTTCACGTCAGGGGTCTACAGAGTTGAGCCCAGCGTCAGTATGTACTCTCCGGCTTGGGCTTCCAGCAACAGTGCACTGAAAGTTTCCCGAGAATGATTTGGGATTTCTGTTCCCTAAACCCTAAACCCTAAACCCTAAACCTAAGTGTAGCCAGCTGAGATGATATTTCCTACCAGGGGGTTCAGGGAACTTAGATCCCACCGCGTGGGTCTGTTAACAGCTCCCGGATCTTGGCAGCTTTTACAAGAAGCAGCAACCTGCCCTGAATCCTGACCTCACGGACTTCAGCCAAGATTGCGCCAGAAACGCAGCCGGCATGCTGCAAGTCCAATGAACTTGATGGCCTGGCAACTGCTATTACACAGTTTCCACAGACAGTATTATTTTCTTTATTATCATTAGTACTATTATTGATAATATTACCAATTTTGCCAATATTATCAACATTGAGGATGCGGCCTTCACTGAGAGTTTCCTTTGTAGTTCCGAGAAGTGGTCGCAGGGATCACTACCATGGGCCAAATCTGCGCGGGGTTTATCTAAGGATCGAAATCAATTTCTGTGCACATGGCAACGAGGTCAGGGGTTGAACTAGACTAGCCGAGCCCTTGAGTGAGTTGAAGGGGGGTGTACCAAAGGTTGACTTAAGTTTGCTAGGGTTACTTGGATATGCGATGGATCGCCCCGTGGTAGCAGTTGGAGAGTGAGGCAACAAAAGCAAAAGCAAAAGATCCCAGAATCCTGACATCAATCCTGGCAGTAGCCGCAGCAATCCATCCTTAACAGACCCTACAGCAGGTGAAGTGCAGCTTGCAACCTTTATTGCATACTATTGCTATGAGCAAGTGGCACGCGCTACTAGAACGATTCTTACCTGTCTCTTACAAGTATTCCTTTCCTTAGCTCAGAACCTTGATAGTTACTGCCCTCAAAGCTACTGACGTTCGCTGTGCTAATACCAGGCGTCCTACACTCCAAAGTCCTGAGCCTGAAGCCCTACCCGTGACCTGAACTTAGTGGTAATTCTACACCTGATGAATTCGTATAGTCCGCAAAACTTTATGTAATTTGGGGGGTTCTAATAGGAGTGCCCATAATCCTAAACCCCAAACCCCAAAGATCTTATTTGGGGCTTCATATTAGGTTCCCGCCGCTTCTGGAATCCCATGTTGGAGTTGAGAAGGCGAACTCTGTTCACTGACGAACCCCAAGCCCTACATATCCCTCTATAAGCCCATGCACCCCTGTATATCCTATATACTCTTATATACTTCTACGTACCCTTAAAGACTAAAGACCGCTGCATCCCTAAGCCTCAAATCCTAAACCCTGAGCCTAAAACCCTCAACCTTTGAACATAAACCTTAAACCTGCAAACCTAAACCCTGAACCCTAAGCCTTCAACCCTAAATCTTAAACCTTAAACCCCAAACCCTGTTCAGGTGTGTGCGGAGGCAGGTTTCGGGCTTCCAGGGCCGAATCTCCAAGGACGCAGACAGCTGCTCGAACATCCCAGCATCCCTTGTGGTCACAATCAGTGATGGGGGTTTTCCAAATTAGGGGTGTCTCCAAATTAGTCAGGACCATAGTAGTTGAGGGCCCATATTGGGCTCCCCTATTTGTGGAAACTACCAATGGGGCTAACCTGAACTAACTCGAAGCTGCAGGGGTGCTATCCCTCTGGACCCCACAACCTAGATCCCGAAGCCCGAAAGCCAAATGGTGCATTTTTTGAGGATATGCTCTTTCAGCCCTAAACTCCTACATCCTGAGCCCCTCAACCCCTAAACCCTAAACCCTAAAACCCAAATCCGAAACCCTAAACTCTAAATCCTAAACCCTAAACCCTAAACCCTAACTCCTAAGTCCTAAACCCTAAACCCTTAAACCCCTCCAGCAAGGCTGCTACTCCTTCTGGGTCGGGGGCTCCCTGCAGCTCCTGGGGGCCAGTCACTTCCTCGAGCCTGCGGAGTGCCTACAGCTCTTAGGTTACATTGGGACTATATTAGGGATTGTATGAGGGATTATAGCAGGGATTGTATGAGGGAGTATATTAGGGATTATCTTAGGGGTTATATTAGGGTTTTTTTTAGGGATTATGTTAGGGGTTATGTCAGGGGTTTTGTTAGGGGTTATATAGTAGGGGTTACATTAGGGGTTATGTTAGGGATTATGTTAGGGGTTATATTAGGGTTACACTAGGCTGTTTTTAAGCTCCTAAAGTGCTGACCTAAGGTTCGTGTTTCTTGTTCAGGCTGTAGGGCCGAGGGCTCAGCGCGGTTTTGGGTTGCAAGTGATAGGGGCTGGAGACTGTGTTCTTTCTGTAGTCTTTCGGTGGAAAGGATTCATGTTGGGGTTCAAGGGGCTTATACCCTCCCGGAAACTAACATGGAAACCCAAAAAGGGCCCTTTAAAGACTACAGTCCCTTTAAAATGGGGCTATATGGGTTTCCATGTTAGTTTCGGGGAGTGTATGGTGTGGGGTCTGTTCCAGTGGGACCTTGCTGCGAAGAAGAGGATGCTTCGGGTTTTGCTTCGGTTGCTACCAACGAAATGGGGGTTTCCCAAAATTAGGGGTACCCTTTTGGGGGTCCCAATGATAAGGATTATAGTGTTTTGGGGTCTATATTTGGGTGCCCCTATTTTGGGAAATTACCAAATCTCAGAGGCTACAAACACTGTCAACATCCATTGGTGAAGAGATTGCTGGCGATCTACATGTAGGGTGTAGGTCAGCATACCCTCGATCTTGAACTCATGACCTACTATCCCCGCTGGAAGGCAGGTTAAGAAATCAGCTACTTGTCGGCTCATGGGTAGTTATTTGCAGGGTTCTGAGCCCCCTAGTAGTACCATTCTTCGCATAGCCCGCGTTTTCTTGGACCCTTCAAGTCGGCTCAAGTTGCGAGATTGCGTAACTATTGGGGCCTTCAACATGACCTGAGACGAGCCAAATATGCTCCCATGGGTTTAGGGTTTAGAGTTTAGGGTTTAGGGTTGGTGTTTCACCCACAACCTTGTAACCTTGGAGCCTCGATCCAGACCAACCCCCAAAATATCTAATATAGGCCCATGATAAATAGACCCCATCCTCTTAAGGGCCTTAATATTAGGATCCCTATCATAATCCCTGTTAAGGGGAGGGGGATTATTAATAAGGGGTCTGGGTTAGCCAGATCTCCTTCCTCAAGCCCGAGCCAGCTCCGTTCCGAAACCCCAAGCCCTTCCCTACATCATTCATTTCTAATCCTTATTAGGGACCCTCGCAATGGTACCAATGGGACCCCTATTTTTGGGAAACTTGCATGTGAACTGAGATCATTATACCCGTCCCTGACTGCTTCTCACTTGAGGTTCCTGAAGCGATGTGAGTCGCAGCGCTGCTTGAGTTGAACCATACTTATGATGTCACTAAGGGTTCCGTCAATGCTACACACCATATACCAGCTTGCTTACCGTTGTTGCGCGAGTACCTGCTTAAAGCGTATTATGTGGGAGTTTAGCGTTCAACCCTTCAGGGTAGGTGGCTTGCGGAAATTCATCAGGTGTCCCTTTGATCCTTGTAGCGTTCCTGCCAGCAGCTCAGGATTATGTTTTAGACGTCTCAAGTGTTTAAGAGACTTCATTGACATACCCCTTCAGCTCATAATCCAACAAGCCGGAGTGAAGCTGGCAACCCACGGCTTGCAACCCTGCTCGTATTCTATCACTCTCACTCATGCATTGCACCTCCACAGCTTTCAACGGCTGAGTGCTGTAGAAGCTTCCAGAAAGCCAGGAGTTAAAGAAAGCCCCCACAAATTCCAAGAATGAAGGAGGCTTCAAGGGCTTAGCATAGCTACACAAAGTACCTTATTGACTGATCCAGATGTCGCTGGTTGATGTTGACAGCTGCGGGGCCTCATGCAACCTTGTTCACTAAGCGTAGGTTCATCCAACAACGCAGGCAGAAGTTTTGCTTTACGGCGGGCAGAAACCCTAAACCCTAAACCCTAAGTTTTTTTGAGAACACGTCGCCTGAGATGTTGGTTACACTGCCCTATGATGCCCTGAGCAAGGTCTTGGTGGCTTCCAGAAATTTCCTGATGCACCCTACCCGGAAGCTTGGCGGAAGAACTAGCGACTTAAAAAGAGCACGCAGGTCCCCGTGAAACGGCCATCCTTTCTTAATGATTGTGAGTATTATTGTGGAGTTTCCTGTTTGTTTTGGTAGCATGTTTTCCGCCACTATTTGTTGACATGGTTGGATTTTCTGGGTGGAAAAATACTGACGCAACAGGTGGCCCAAGTGACAGGCTGGGAATTTTGACAGCAGGCAGGTTTCCACAGTGCTCCGCCCTCAACATAGGACAGTATCGGTGTTGCTACAGCACATGTGACGAGATTTTCGTCCATCACTGCCAGTGTTCCGCAATGTTTTATACTCTTTCTGGTAGTCGCTTCCCCATGCTGCTGACGGTCGCTGCGCACAAGGGCTCCCTCCCCAATAACACTCCCCCCGTATTTCTCTGCTGAAGCCGTGGACCCCTCCCCTGGTTGAAGATCCTCGCTCTCACGCGTATATACCCTACCACCAAGTATGACACCTAAGCCAAAAATTCAGTCAGGGCCTCATAGCTGGCAAGCACAGTCAAGCTACGTGCTCATAAGATAAATCCAACCAACCGAAGCAGAATCTTAATAACAACTAGAATAACAGTAATAACAACATGATAATAATATCAACAACAATACACAGCTGGGGCAAAACAGGACCTGCTGCACTCATATTTTTCCGTCTGCGGCCTCTCGCTGTGCGGTCTGCAGCTGGGTGGCATGAGAGCGAGGTTTAAGTCCAGGCAGGGAAGACCCGTAACAGAACCGGTTTAGGGTTTAATATAGGAATAATTATATTCCAAACAAGAGGAGAATCCAATGCAACAGAAGAGAGAAATTACATGCAAACTAGGATATCATGACTACTACTGCGAATTGCGGATAACAGCAGTGTGCTTAGGTACAAGTTGTTTAGGAGGCAAAGGGTCTCAACTACGATTGCGGATAACAGCAGTGTTCTTAGGTATAAGTTGTCTTGGAGGCAAGGTGACTCAAGGGATTGCATGTAGTTGGGTCTCAAAAGCTGGATCTCCCGTATATACCCCCTTCCCCTGCACAATTGGTACGCAGCTTATTTCGGGGAAGCCCAAACATAAGTTCCGTGAAGCCCATATCCTCAATGTTTGAACCTATGAAACCAAGCTAAACCCTAAGCCTGGGTGGGCTTGCTTCACCTTCTTCTCCACACACCTACTTACTATATAGGGGCCTGAATCATTGCCAAGAGTATGATCCTAGATTCATTGTGTGATTGTGTCGCAGGGTTCCTAAACTAGACCTCAAAGTTACAGTATTCATTATTACTCAGGTCCCTGTAGAAAGCTTTCAAGCTTAGATTTGAGGTTTAAGAGGTTCACAACCACTGGCCACTATGAGAAGAATTCAGTCTTGGTCCTCAATGATGGTGAGGCTTGGTCCTTGAGGCTATCGATTGGATGAAAGGCACCTAATGTCTTTCACATACTGTGAAATGCCGGCGCACCCTACTATCAAATACTCAACAGTCTGGTATCTTGGTAGAAGAATGAATGGCTAGTATGTTATTTTGAGAAGACTGCCCTGGGACCTAGGTTTTTGCATACCTGGATATTTTGCCGGGTAGCTCCTTTTGAATGCCGTCTTCATATTGGGGACCGTGGATTTACTTACTGCTTATTCAAGATCGAAGCTCCGAGATTCTCAGCCTCACAGAGCAGCGCTTGAGATTCTTGACGAGAAGGGCTTTTGAGTTTAGGACATGTAACGAGTAGTACATGGGGACATGGCCAGGATACTCTTCAGAGTTTGCAGCCGAGTTTCCTGCTTTATGTGCATCTCCACAAGCCCTATATGAGCTTTAGCCTACATTCCTCGAATGGGGTGATATAGGGGATTCTACGGGGACCACTATAGTGGTCATTAAGGGGGATACTAGGAGTTCAGACTATAGACTATAGCTCATATATCTGCACATGATCAATTTTCCCTAGATGGATTTCGCATGGCCTGGACCCCAGAAGATAAGGCTCCCGCCCCTGCATGCCTTGCTTGGCATGTCCCAGCGTTCGGCGGATAGAGCCTGGTCGCTGCAGGAAGATGGTAGTTTTCCAAAAATAGGGGGACCCCAATCTAGGACCCCAAAAGACGATAATCTTTATAATGGGGACCTGCCCAAGAAAGGACACTCCTAACTTTGGGAAACCCCAGATGAGTCGTTTGGGGTTTGGGGTTTAGGTTTGTTGCAGCTAGGACAGCTCAGGGCCAGGGAGGGCGTAGCTTTGATCGGTATGCGCTACCGTTTTTTTTCTGGATTTAGGGCGTTCTGATTGTCAATGTGAGCTCGATAAAACTTCAGGAGGGAGGACGAGGGTGTAAGGGCATCGGCCCTGCAACTTCTTCGACCCCGTGAAGCTCTGTTGTAGAGTTTGCCCATGGATATCCATCTGCAAAGGTCGTGGATCTTGAAATCCAAGACAGCTTTCAGCCTTGACTCCTAGCCAGGTGATTCTGGATGCAGGCCGAAGGCGTCATGTGAGGCCAGAGGTTTGAGACAGAGACTTCAGGGATTGTAGCCATCTTTCTTCCCTAAACTTTCCTGAGAGGGAGCTAGCTCAGCATCGGGATCATGTCGAAGGATGAGATTCACTTTTGCTTCTACCCTGAATCCAAATGTAGATGCCTGAGCATCTACTTGTGGTCTTAAATTCCTTGTGTAACCGTTGTACTTAGAGTACCTCAGTACCTCAAATATACCTCAACATGAGATTGGTAATTATCTAGGACTCTACAGTACATCCTAAGATTTCCAGGTAACCTGCGCCATGGCGCCTGGTGGCAAACGGTGGTCTCTGTTGCCAAGCAGTGAACAAGCCACCAGTGCAGCGTCTGTCAGCGCTTTGGTTTTCAAACAGGGTTTTGTATGTAGGGCTGGGAGTTCAGGGCCTAGAAGGAAGGTGTGCTGTTTCCACAGGGCGCCCTCTGGTTTTTGGCTGGCCCCTGATGTTGGGAAACATCCACATGGTCACAGCATTTGCAGGACCTGCTTTGGCTTTCAGCTCTGTATTTGTGGCATACTCCGTTGCATTCTTGTCGTTGAGGGCTGTTGACGTTATGAATTTTGATCATTAATGCTGGCATTAAAAGCCTCTTGTAACTGCTAATCCAGCGGGCAGCATCTTCAGGATTAAAGGGGCCTGGGCCAAGAGATCCCCTGAATCAAATTCCTGGGATGCCTTTAGCCTTGAGCACTCATCAGGAGCTGTCTGGTTTTAGGTTCTGCTATGCAGTAAGCATGGATCAGGTGCCACATCAAAGATGGAGGGCAACCACAAGAGTTCTGCCAGTTGGTGGCTGCGAGAAGCAGCCAGAACCTTGATAGCGATCCTGCTTCTGGGCTATGATTTGGCATGTTTTGAGGGTTTGGGGTGTTGTCTTGTAGGTGGGAGACTTCAGAAGCCAACACCAGGGAGTCTGGCAATTTGCAGCATGCTTTTCTTCAATGGTCCCCAGACTTCTGATTCAAGAACTGTGCTTTCCATGGCTATGACAGCTCAGAAGAACTGAGGATATCCGTCCTGATCGCGTATGCTCGCCGCTATGTGCAGGGCAAACCACCATTTGCAGCGCCGCAACCCTAAAGCAAATAAAAGAAGTTGTCAGATGAGCTGAGCACTTCCGGCCTAAACTCTAAATGGTAGTTTCCCAAAATTAGGGGTACCTTTTTGGGGGTCCCCATAATATGGGCTATGGTATTTTGGGTTTATATTGGGGTACCTCTATTTTGGGACACTACCAAATCCTGTCGCTTCCTTCAATGCCTAGGCCGGCGTCTCACTGGCAGAATATGACCCAGTCAATGTGGGAGTTTCCTTAAATAGGGGGCCCCAATGTAGCCTCAACATAGTATAGTCCTTAATATGAAGCCCCCCTACCCAACATCTCGGGAAACCACCATGTATTCTGAAGTTGAGCAGTACGCTGGACACAGGAAATCTGCAGGGACCTTTTCTACATCATCTGAGTCATCGTCTAAACTCTTTAAAGAGGGTTATATACAGGAATATATAGGGTTCCTGTTATAGGGCTTATGACACGGGATACTAGGGGTTTAGACTATAGCTCATCTGTCTCAGTTGGTCCTGAGCGGTGCAAGATTCCCATTGTTCACCATGTCGGGCTGCCACGGAGGTTAGGATTCTTAGGATTGCAAGGGGGTTCTATAAGGATTTATATAGGCGTATATGATAGGCTTTAGGGTTTAAGGTTTAGGGGTTCATCTCAGACCCAGAATTTGCTGGAAAGAAGCAGGACTTTATTTCCTAAACTTAGCAAGATGCCCGCTTGGGATTGGCAGGTTTGCTGAGAGGCCTCTATTCCACTTCTTCGGTGTGCTGCGTAGCCATAGTGAATCTCCACCTTCACACATCATGTGCAGCTCCTTCGCCGGGTTTGTATGCGCTTGGCATCAGACTCTTCTAACAACCTAGTGGGGCGGGACTACTAAGCGACAGAGATGCCTCCGACCACCAGGTTTAGGCTGACTTCTTTCTTGCTGTTTAGGGGGCGCAGGTGCTCCGCAGCTAGACCCAGAAATACGCTAGGCCCTACGTGTGGATATCTACATTACGTAGTTGCAGTGTTGATGCCTGTATGCCTCTTATGTTGGTCATACCATGCTGAAGGTGGGCAGTGAAAGCAATCCTTCTACAGGCTCAGGAATGGAACAGACAATGGAAACTGCTATAGTATATTGGGGTAATATAGGGACAATGGAAAAGAAAATGGAAACTACTATAGGGATTACATAGGGTTTAGGGTTTATGCATTCTGGTTCCCGCAAACACTCAATTCTTCATCAAGTCTCTGACAAAGGTATCTCTTTCACTCGGGCTAAATCAGATGCTGAGCCCGCGATGTTGCCGCGATAGCATAGTACTATTGATAGTAATGATGGTACTCACAGTGGTAATTGTAGTAATGGTACAAATAGAAATGGGTGGTTGTCAAAATTATGGTCCCTTTTTGGGTCCCTGTTATAATACGGCCCCTAATATTTAGGGTACCCAAAAAGGGACCATAATTTTGACAACCACCCATATAGCTTATGTGGGACTTGAGCATAATTGCGAAGCCTGCCCGTGTAGAGTTGCAGGTGTTACATTCG
>CAJNIZ010043570.1:36690-55568 GCA_905231905.1 Symbiodinium pilosum | reverse complement strand
TTGTGTATGTATTAGGCATATGACTGTATCCGTATACCTAACTTAAATACCTGTATATCTATAATTACATGTTCCTACAGTGGGAAGCCCGGCCAGCCGAGGCGGGCGCGCGCTAGCGTTTACAATTACTTGAACACTTTGGGCTGGTGCTTCTGAATTATGGATCCGTCGTTGGGTTCCCTTACTACCGTTTCCGGAACCGGAATTGATCAGATAAGTTTTCCTGAAGCAAGCCCAACCCCGAACCCTGAACTGTACACCCTAAACCGTAAGCACTAATCCACCATGACCTTCAGCGCTCCTGGATCTATCCGTGACCCCCCTTTACCACCCTAAATCCTAAACCTTCCATACGAAACCCTGAACCCCAGAAACCCTAAGCCCACAAGCCCTAACAACCAAAAAAAAGTCCAGAGCTCTGAGAGAAGGTGGAGAGCGTGTTCCCACTGCCAACCTACAAGGGGTTTATCGCTCGCCCAAACAGAACATGGAAGCTGGCATGGCCCCATTTTTTGAAGACAGTAACCTTTCCTGGGTTGCTGTTAAGGAACTTAAATTAAGTTACTATATTGGGGAAACCATATTATTTACTATATATACCCAGTATGGTAACTTAATTTAAGTTCCTTAACAGCAACCCAGTCTAGGGGCATGTCTAGCTTCGGTGCTTGTTCGGGAGTGTGTTAGCTTCAGGGTGTAAGCGTTATGAATTGCAGGTGTTGAAGGCCTAAACGCTGAGACCTAAGCCGTGTGGGTGGAGTACAGAATCTATCGGGATACCGCAGGATACTCTTAAGCTTATAGTTCGGTATTGGAAGAAGAGACAATAACAAATCTATTCAACAGTGACGAAGGTATTACCTAGGGGGCTTTGCGTCACCACTGCCAGCTTTAGGCAGGTACGTCAGCGAATGGTCCCATATGCACATGTAAATCCACGCAACGGGCAGGGGCACAAAGATAACCCTAAACCCTAACCTGCTAAACCATGAACGCTATGAATCCCCCTCTCAAGCCTGTTAAACCTACACGCCATGTAATAACCACAGTATCCCCATTATTAACCCACTTACTAAGTCGCCCTGACCTTAAACCCTAAATTCTACAGTAGTTGCCGTATTACATATACACCTATGTATTGATTTATTTATAACACTTATGTCTTTATATCCTAAACCCTAAGCCCTACACCCTAGACCCTAGAGACATAATTGTTGCCATGTGGGGGGTTCACCCGGGACCGTGGCCTTTCTCGCAGGCACTGATGCTCGCGTTGAAGGTAACCTCGCTAGGAAGAACTTCCACCTTCTGTCTCGCAAGTTTAGGGCCCCGGCCAAGGTCAGGGTAAGGGGCCTAGGGCGGGTTTAGAGATTCTAGGGTTTTAGGGTCTATAGGGGTTTAGGGTTTAGGGTCTCGCAGAGACACTTGGAAGTTCAGGGTAAGGTGTTTAGGGTCTAGGGGTTTAGGATTTGGGGGTTTAGGATTTGGTGGGTTTGGGGTGTAAGGTTCGGGGTCTTGCAAAGGCACTTGGAAGTTCAGGGTAGGGTTTCACTTTCCTGGGGTTAATAGGGCATAAAGAACTCAATTATATGGGATTCATACAGGGGTTATTTCCTTATTCCCTACTAACAAGCAGTAAGTTGTTTGGGGCTCAGTTTTTAGAACCCTACAGCCCTAAAGCCCTAAACCCTAAACCGTGTTTCAATCCAGTTTAGGGGGACCCAAGGAGGTAAAAACGCCTAAACCTTGGACCCCCCACCGCCCCCACGTGAAGCTCACGCATAGCTATGACCCTATTCCAACATGGGCTGCTGTTAAGGAACTTGATTTAAGGTTTAGGGTTTAGGGGTTTAGGGTTTAGGGTTCAGGGGTTTACGGACAAGAATAATAGGGTTTCCGTGCAATTGTAAGTTAATCCTTCGCAGCAACCCAGTAACTGCACAATAGAGCCCCATTCTGCCATACCTCTCCCATGTTCGTTAATGTAGTCTTCATTAGGTTATAGGCCACATGCCAGTTATAATTTGGGTTCTAAACCCTAAAGCTTAGAAACTGAACCCTAAAACCTAAACCCCCTGAAACCTAAACCCCCTAAAACCTAAACCCAGAACATTTAGAACCTAAACCCCCTAAAACCTAAACCCTAAACACCCTAAAACCTAAACCCTCAACCCTAGACCCTAAACTCTGAACCCTGAACGAAGAAGTGCGGGAACACAGCGAACCGACAGATTCGCGGACGACTTTGTACTAACGCTATAGAAGGATGGTAAGGTAACGAAGTTTAGGGTTTAGGATGGTTTAGGGTTTAGGGTTTAGGGTCCTAGTATCCCCCTCCATAACCCTAGGGTTTAGGGTTCAGGGTTTAGGGTCTAAACTCCTAGCAGTCCTAGCATTCCCCTGAATAGCCCTGACCCCTATACTACTCCCCTATTTTACCCCGCCTTGTAAGGAGTTTAGACTATACGACACTATGTCCATTCAAGTTCTGCAAGTCATCTACAGCATAGGGTGGGGAGAGTATGGTAAGATTACAGGGGCATTTTAGAATTATAAAGGGGCAGTATGGGGTTTCTCCAGGATTTGGGACTTTTTCGTAAGCCTAAACCCTAAACCTGAGCTGCCCAGAAAAGAGGGGGGAGGGCTACCTAAGGGCCACTGACTGCTTCCTGGACTCCTTCAATAATTAATCAACCCCCTACCTTCGATCCTTGAAGGGTTTAGGACTTGGGGTGTCTTTTTGAATGCCTATGCGCTTTGTTGTAATAAGTATATGAACCCTAAACCCGCACCTCCGGCATCACAGACAGGACCTGCAAGGCAAACTGCCACTGACCGTTCTTCTCCTGGGTTGCTGTTAAGGAACTTAAATTAAGTTACCATAATAAGGGAATATGGGACTACATAGGGTATATAGGGTATATTGAGGATTTAGGGCAGGGTTTAGGGCTTAGGCCTTAGGGCTAAGGAACTGCAATTATGTCCCCCTATAATGAAGAATCAAATGGAAAGAATATGTAACATGAAATGGAAACTGGGAAAGTAACTTAAATTAAGTTATCACAATGGGTATATGGCAAGCAATCGGGCTTCCCCAACATAGTAACTTACATTAAGTTCCTTAACAGCAACCCAGTCTCGCAGGCGCTGATGGCTGCGTTGAAAGTAATCTCGTTGGGATGTAGCTCCTGGGAGTCTGAGTTGGGATAGAGGCTTACTTCCTACCTTTGGGGTTTAGGGTTTAGGGTTTAGCGGTTTAGGGATTTTGGGATTGAGAGTTTCGGGTTTAGGGATTAGGGGTTTAGTGGTTTTGGGTCTTGGGTTTGGTACAAAATCTTACATGATCCTAGGTATGCTCTACTAGCAAGGTTATGTACATATAGGGTCATGGGAGAGATTCACCATCAACAGTGTGAGCTTTCCGGCTTTGGGGTCTTTGGTTTAGGGTTGTTTACTTGGAGGTTCAGGCCCATTGCAGCCCGACTACCACTGTACTTAGAAAGCACCTCAGCCTTCTCAGACCCTAATATGGTTGTGATTGGGTTATAAGCACCCGTTTTATTTGGGCTAAAACTGTTGTGAACGTCCAAGCAACGTCAAGCTTTACTTGCACCCTGGATGGCGCTCCTTTGTGGGAGAAACTCACGTTCAGAGACTGCCTATAATGTTACACCGGCTTTGGCGAAGAGACCTTGAATAGTATGTTTTGGCAGCTTCAATCTCAGGCGAACATGTTTTCATATGTTTTGGTTTGGGGCCCCTAAAAGTACAGGACCGAATCCAGACCCAGTAATGCCCCAGGCCTCCGACATCTAGTTGTTGAATTTCTGGACCCCCAGAAATTGGGGGTGGGTCGATACATTAAACCCAGTGCGACATTAAACATGTAGAACAGAACTGTAAGCAGGAAGGACTTACTTACGGAGTCTAGGTTGGATTAAGGGCTAAACCCTAAACCCCGGGGCTTCACTTTGGGAACTTTGAATTCATCATTTCAGCAGCTTGTGGTTTCCGTTTCTTCCTTCTCAGTGCGGGAACCAAATCTCTTATCCCTTCCCCCAAGAATAACCGCCCCCCACTCCGAGCAACGATAAACCCTCCCAATAGATCGTACCAGCATGTATTCACGGGAGGATTGCTTGTTGGCTTCCAGTTTCGCTCGCTAAGCGTACTTCGGGGTTGGGGATTAAGGCGCCATGTGGGGCCCAAAAAGGGGAGTTTATAGAACTTGCGGATGTTTTACGGACACATGCCCCTGAAAATGCCCCTTTGCGCGCTATGACAACCCCTTAGCAGCGCTACGCATTGCACATCATCTACAGTCAATGTCTCCTACAGAATCTCATGGACACTGATTCCTTATTAGGGACTTTATGAAAAGGACTATACTACACTACAAGAGGGACCCTCATATTCACCCTTAGTGGTTCATTGGTCAAGTGCATCTCGAGAGTAGCTGCTCATACAACAATCCTTGGAGGTGACTACTACCCAAGTCTGCCTGGTACGTATAACCCAAGTCTAACCATGCTATGAAAGCTTGGGGCTTTGTAGTTGTGTCAGGTACAGCTATAGTTGGGTTCTAAGTATCATTGAGACAAGTGCGGCATTCTCGAGTTGCTGCTGTTAAGGTTTAGGGTTTAGGGTTTAGGGTTTAAGGTTTAGGGTTTAGGGTTTAGGGTTTGGAGATTAGGGCTTAGGGTTCTGGTCCCTCAGAAATCGGAACCTGTGGAACCTGTAACGAAGGGTCCACTGTACAATATACATCCGCACTCCGGGCTCCAAGGTAATCAATCAAGACAAAATGTAAAGTGCCATTTAAGGTTTAGGGTTTGAGGCTTAGGGATATTAGGTAATGGAAAAACAGAAGCTACGATAATGTAGTAGAATCAGCTGGAAAAGGAAAGGGAAACAAGCGTTATAGAGGGGATATATGGGCTACTGCCATTGAGGTAAGATCGATTGCTTATGCTTGTCGAAACACAAAATAATTGCATACTTTGGACCCATAAGGTCTTCACTACAACCCAACACAAAGTTGCTGTCTGCGGCATGGAAAACCTACTTAGCCCTTCCTTCCATCCGTCCAACACCTACCCAACCCAGCCCGGATCTCAAATATGTCCTACAGTGTGGGGGCTTGGTTTAGGTTTTAAGGGGAACAAACGGCCGAGATTCCTGTTGAGGCATGTTTGACAAGAGGTGAAGGGCAACCTGCCAGTTTTCGCCCTTCTCACAGGCACTGATTGCAGCACTGAAGCTGATGACTGTAGGCGGGCATCTGCCGACCTCATGATGATGGAACGAGGAGTCCAGGATTTCTGGGTTACCTAACGACACTCTCAAATGTTGGGACTTGCATCTGCTAACCCTGCTGGTGGTCAATAGGGAATAAGGGAATATAGTATGTGGGAACTATGTGAGGGTTAGATTCCCGTATGTATCCCCTACTCACAACCAGTAAGTCACTTAAGCCACTGTCTTCATTACACCCCCGTACCTTCAAGCCCTAAAGATCACAAATCCCGAACACCGGGGATGTCCCAGGAGCCGAAACTCTACACATACTGGCTTTGAGGGATTTAGGGTTTAGGCTTAGGGGTTTAGGGTTTAGGTCTTCAGGTTTATGGGCTTAGTGTTGTTATTAACTTTGCAGGGCAAAAAGGTCTACGAATATCGCTGGATTCAGAAAACTAGGGTAGCCTACATCATGCTCCAAGTGTTCAGGAGCGTGTAACCCTAGGGTTCAAGTACGCAATAGTTAGGTCCCTGTCAAAGGGATAGATAGGGATGTTTGGGAGGCCAGGGGAGCCCTGGGAAGGCCAATACTCAGGTCCCTTTTTGAAGGGATAGATAGGGCTGTAAGCCCTAAACCTTAAGCCTAAAACCTTAGACCCCAAACCCTAAACCTTAAACCTTAAACCCTGAACCCTAAACCTTAAACCCTAAACCCTTAAAGGGCTGCATATGGTTCAAAGTTTTGGGAGGTTATTGTTTAGGCTTTAGGGTCCCAGCTTGGCTGCTTAGGGTGAGGCTCTTGTGCAAGGTTCGATAGGGTGTAGGGTTCAGAGATTCAGGGTTTAGGGGTTTAGGGTTTAGGTTTTAGGGTTGAGGGTTTAGGGTTGTTTCCCTAAATAGGGGGTCCCCAATAAAGACCCAAAACTACTCATTGCGGTCGTTTCCCTAAATAGGGGGACCCCAATTTAGACTAAAGACCCCCAAAATATAGTAGTCCTTACAAACCCCCGGAAGGGTATCCCAAATTTTCGAGAGTCCCGATGTGGCTTCTCAATATGGCGCTTCTCATCATGTTGCCCTTAGACCCTAAACCCTAAACCGCTTGGAGTCTCACAATACTGGGTGCTCTTCATCATGTCAAAGCATGGTCATAAGAGGAGGTTTAGGGTTTAGGGTTTAGGTTTTAGGGGTTTACGGTTTAGGGTTTAGGGGTTTAGGGTTTAGGGTTCAGGGTCTAGGGTAATGGGGACACAAACGATCCGCCTCCAAGAAATCTCATTGGGGTACTTTGGGAGACTAAGAATGACGACACAAGCAAGCAAGCTGTACCGCGAATACTTCCTACACAGGCAGAATAACGCTTGTTGGGAGAAGGATCATACTCTGCATGCCCAAGTACATAAAACGTGTGATTAGAGGCCAAACCTTTTATAGGAACCGACTTGGGCCCAAGTTACCTCCTAATTACTTGAGCACCTGGACCCTTAGGGACCCTTTGAGGCCGGATGGACCTGCGGCATGTCTTCCAGAAGTTGCAAGGCCGCTTGCCACTGAACTCCTCGCGCGCACGCACTGATTCCGGCATTCACCTGAGCCAGAGTTAATTAGTTTCCAGATGGTACATCTACATATGTGTATAAGCATGTACATTAATGTATGTGCACATGGACATGTACATATGTCCATATACACATACACGAGTGTACATCCCTAAGCCCTAATACTTATACATATATATATATATGTATATAAGAGCCATATTGTAAACTCCTAGTATCCATATCTTTATGAACTCCCTAAATCCTGCCACGTAGTTCCTCTGGGGGTTGTCTTTGGGCTATGCGTCGAGGCAACCCTAAACCCTAAACTGGTTTAGGTTTCAGGGTTTCGGGTTCGGGGAGGACACCATTGGAGGGTCAGGTAAGCCCAAACTTGAAACGCAACAAGACCGCAGGTCCGCAGTCCTTCCTAACCCCTGGTTACAAATCTCCTTGCAACCAACAAACATTCCTTTACATATGTATATGTATATATATATACAGATGTATGCAAGTGCTTAGATGTTCAAGCTTTCTACTAGAGGAATACTTGTGGTCAAGGGGGGAGCATCTTGGTTTCGGGAGAGATGATTATGCAGTCCAAGTCACGCTGATGGCGTCGGGCAGGACACATGCACCTACGCGCTGCTAAAGCTACATGAGGGCTAGAAAACCTGGTGGTTTAGGCTGTTTATACTGCGAATGTAATTGCCTTAGTTTAAAAAATATGTACTGCCACATGCAGTGTTTGCCTCAAGCCTTCGTAACCTTCAAGCCAGGTGTCCCTATATTACGTGAGGCCGAAAGGACCTTCAGCTTCAGGGGTCAATGTGCTCCCCTAGTAATCCTAAGTGTCCAAGGACCCAATTAGTAGGGTTTTTAGGCCCCAAGCACCATTGATATCATAGTATTTGGGGCCTCAAACCACATTTTTGGTCCTTGGACCCTTAGGGTAATCTTGTTAACAAACAGACCTTCAGTTTCGGGGTCTTCCATGCAGATTTTCAAGTCTGTTGTCCTGGGGCTGCAGGTATTTGGAGCAGTATGCCCTCACCCAAACTGAGAGGGAACCCCAGCTAGTTCGCTGCAAAGACATCCTAGGGCTTAGGGCTTAAGGGCCTTCCTGGCATCGCTGTTTGCTTTGGGGAGGATGTAAGTTAGGTGAATCCCCCAAACCCCTAAATTTGGAGGTTAACTGGGGCTTTTTTTCTGTGCAATCTTTTGTGGCACCCAGTACTGGTTGCGGGATTGACCCAAGGTACAAGGCAGCACGAAGGGAACGCAGAGGTTTTGAAAAGCTTTGCGCAAACTCTGAGACTGGAGGCCGTCTTGCGATGAGTATCCATACGAACCACAACCCTGAACCCTAAATCCTCAACCCCTCAACCCTCTAGCCTAAGCCCCTAAACCCCTGAACCCTAAACCCCTAGACCCAGGCATGTCATTGGTGCCCCGACTCGGCCACAAACACCAGCAACATGAGGGTTTCTACAAAAAGGGTTTAGGGTCAAGGGGTTGGGGTTTAAGGTTTAGGGCTTTCAGGGGTACCTAAACACCCCAAATATGTGGCATATGCAATGATATATATATATATATGTTTTTTGTTAATTGGTCTTGCGCCATCATTTTGCCCGCTTTAAGGCACAGGTACCCCTAGGACATAATGACGTTATCAGCGGGCCTATAGGGATTCATCTTTGGAACTTCCACATGGGTGGTTGTCAAAATTATGCTTCCTTTTTGGCTTCTTACTATAATACGGCACCTTATCATACTTAGGGTACCCAAAAAGGGACCATGATTTTGACAACCGCCCACATGAGCACCTGTCATCTCCCAAAGTTGGGACAAAGCCCTTTGCCATTGGCCAGTCTTCTCCTGGGTTGCCGTTAAGGAACTTAAATTAAGTTACTATATTAGGGAAACCCTGTTATTTACTACATATACCCATTATGGTAACCCTAAACCCTTAACCCTAAACTCATTATGGTAACTTAATTTAAGTTCCTTAACAGCAACCCAGTCTCGCAGGCAGTGATGGATGCATTGAAGATGACGGTATTCAGCTCAAGTCCCCGCTTTGCTGCTTCCTTACTCGCGGCTCTCCGAGAAAACTGAAGGTCGCTCTTGTGACTACGATCAACGGGTTTAGGGTCTAGGGTTTAGGGTTTGGGGCAAAACAATGACAGTTAGATGAAAAATCACATTGATGCGACAAACGACAGCAAACCGAACACAGATGGTCATATCAAGAATCTGGGTTGCTGTTAAGGAATTTAAACTAAGTTACTATCATATTAAGTAAGCCCCATTATTTGCTAGATACCCATACTTTGGTAACTTCATTTTAGCTTCTTAACAGCAACCCACCTAAAGCATTCAAGCTGGACATCTGGCACCTACACCACAAGCTTCACGCCCTTTCGAAAACTGTACATCAGGAGCCCTAAACTCTAAACTTACACCCTTCAATCGTAAATCTGAAGCCCTAAGCCAAAAACTAAACATTGAAGAAAACTGCATCCCTGAAAACAATCTCGGCTGCAAATAACGTCTGAAGTGCCTTTTGCCACTCCCCCGCCCTCTCAAAGGCCCTGATGGAAGCGCTGATGCTGACCTCTGAAGCAAGGCATATAGGGGATTGGAAAAATGCGGGTATCCATTTTTCTGATGGGTATACCCCCAAACCCTAGACCCTCCCAAGCTAGGCATGCAGAAAGCCTGCTGGAACAAGCATATGCTGCATGGGTACTCGGCAGGTACGAGGAGCCTCTTCGTAGCCATAATAAAGGTTCACGCTTTGGGGATATTATCCCCAAGAATCGACAAACCAATGGAAGAAAAGATGTAAAATGACATGGAAACTGGGATGATTTTGGGATTTGGGTGCCGAGATCCTCCCAATAACATTAATTAATTGGGGTTCAAGGACCCAAATAATAGGGTTTTAGGGCCCAAATGCTATAATATTAATGGTATTTGGGCCCTAAACCCCTATTATTTGGGCCCTTGGACCCTTTAGGGATTAATTATTTGGGGTTCTAGGGCCCGTGAGGCGTACAGGTACGTAGGCCTAACGAGTTGGAGGGTCCAGTTACAGAAAACCCACAGCTGGAACTCCCACCGGGCTCTCTGCAACCGCGGTTTAGGGTTTAGGGTTTAGGGTTTGGGTTTAGGGTTTGGGTTTAGGGTTTAGTGTTGAAGGGTTTAAGGGTTTAAGGGTTGAGGGTATAAGGGTTGAGGGTTCAACTTTTAACCTTCTATCCCAATGATCCCTCTGAGGCTGTACCTCTTGATAGAGCGACTGAAAAATTATTGAGTGGTAGACATTGCTTAAGAGCCATTGGTGTGCTCTTTGTGGGGTAGCTAACACTAGAAGTCCTGGTGATAAATATCTTCTCTTGTTTGTCCTGCCTCGCCCCCTAACCCGCCAAATGTTCTGTATATGTATGGGCATACCCGTCTATGCATATATATATATATACACACGCCTGACAGGCCCTACATACACCCAGATAAACACCGCAAAAGGCAACCTACAAAGAGAGCCGAGTAACCTGATTGGGTGGGACTGACTCGTCTTCCATACCAGCGAGGATTTGCAGGGCCATCTGCCACTCACCTCAGGGTTTCGGGTTAAGGGCCTAGGGTTGGGTCTTAGGGCTCATGGATTTAGGGTTTAGTTTAGGATTCAGAGGGTTTAGTTTAGGATTCAGGGTTTAGGGGTTAGGGTTTAGGGTTGGGGGGTTCAGGGCCATTCTAAGCTTAGTATAACTGGTACTTATCATCCAATCAGTCCCCTCATAGGGCTATAATTGACTGGCCTGAGCGTACCGGTTATTGCATATTCTAAGTACCCTGAACCTCCAAGCATGTAGGGCTGAAGAGGGCTAGGAGTTGGTTCTTTTGCTTTCGGAGTGAGGTGGTCCCTGCAAACCCTACACTTACACCCTTCTCCTCCCTAAACCACAAGGTGTCGAACTTGGTCCAACCCAGACCCCTGGGAGGATCTAAAAATTAGATCCCCTAGAACCATATGGGAAATTATATAAGGATTATATAGGGGTTATAATGGGTTAGTATAGGGGATCTGATTTTTAGATCCTCCCAGGGGTCTGGGAAGTACACATTACTATAGTAGACGCTTGGGCCACACAACACCCGTACAGGGATGTTTGGGTGGGTACTTGGAACTTCCTAGTGACCCCATGAGAATGGCATCTACTTGGAGGGTCATGAGGACTTAGGAAGTAGGTTTATAATTAGCATAACTAGGGTTACTATATGGGTTATAGGGTTGGTTAACCTACTTACCAGGTCCCCTGACCCTCCGAGTAAGGCGGCACAAGGCCCCATGGAGAAAGGACACCCTGCCTACGCGAGCACAGGCTCCAATGCAAGCAGTGAAGCTGATAACCTGGCAAGGCAAAACAGGGACGAAATATTTACCGCTACCAATTGTGTGAAGTATACTTGAGGTACCCTATGCCATAATTCTGCAAGGAATCTGGGAACATGATATAAGCATATTGTTAGACTCCAACAGTATCTACTGGATTTAGGGTCTAGGACTTCACGAAGTATAGGGTTGGCAAAATTGAACCCTGGGCTTATAGAGGCAGAGTATAGGGATTGCAATACGCGAACTACACGAACATTAGTAGGTAAAATAAGGCATCAAATCCTAAACCCTCAACCCTAAAACAAGCCTACACCCTAAACCCAGGGTAATTTAGAGTAGTTTCAATTCCCGATTCACAGTCTTTTTGGTATTATTCCCCATATAAACCACAGTTTAGGATGAGGTCGGGTGAGGTCGCCTTAAATTGCCCAGTAAACCCAAACCCTAAAGCACAAAGGAACACGGTGGTAACTCTCAGACCTCTACGGTACCTAGACTCCGGGCTCAGGGTTTGGGGCCTCCGTTTAGGTTTAGGGTTTAGGGGTTGGATTGAGGGTAGCCCTGAACCCTAGATGCCAAACAGCTCTGGTTTTGGAATCTAATGGTTGAAGCCATGGGACCCAAGTATGAACCCTTAAATCTGGGATCCTTGTATACCTACCATATGCCCAATATGTACCCTTAAGGGTCGCTAGGATCCCCCTGAAAGGCTTAAGGGCCCATCTTTAGAGGCCCATACTTCTAACCTTACCCAGAGGGTCCAAGTACCCAATAGTTAGGTACTTGAGTTTTGGGTAATTGTAATTATAGTGCAGATTTTGGGTAGGCATATGATTATTAGGTACTTGGACCCTGAGGGTTAGACGGGAAACGAGCAGTAAACAAACACTACTATTGGGTTTCAGGGGTTCTGGAGTGAGGTAATCCAAAAGCATGCAGAAACTACTCCTCATGATTCATGATATAGGGTACAGTATTATGTAAGGGCTACTATACGGATCCATTCCTCCATCCCCTACACGATTAACAGCTAACAAATAAACCCTCTCCTGCAACACCTGAACCCTATGTAAATCCTTTTTTGACCCCCCCCTAAACCCTAAACCCTAAACCCTAAATCGTATTTTCCATTATCCCAAACTAACCTAGAAAGTCACGTCCAGGCCAGATCCTTCAGATTCCTGTTTGTTGTTAGGAATGGAAAGGAACATGGTCACGCCAAAGCGTGATAAGCGGTAATATCCCGCACCCCTAAATCTTAAGCCCTGAATCCTAAGCCCTAAGCCAAAGCCCTAAAACTCTAAACCCTAAATCCTAAACCCTAAGCTCCAAACCACTCCAAACGCTAAACCCTCATCCCCAAATCCTAAGCCCTAAACCCGCGATAGCAAGTGACATCCGGCCAGATCTTTCTCCGGCGCATAGCTTCCAGGAGGTCCAGGGCACGAAGCCATTCACCCGCCCTCTCGCAGGCACTGATGCCTTAGGAGGACCCCCCATCCTGTAATAGTGGTATGATAGGAATATAAGAGGACCCGAATTTAATCCTTACTATCCATAATAGTCACTATTACTGGGCGGGGGGTCCACCTAACTGATGCCTGCGCAAAAGACCCATCCCGAAGGCTCCAAGGGTTTAGGGTCCAAGAACCCAAGAATTAGGTCCCTTTAAAGGGGATATATAGGGGTATATATATATATATGTGGGTATATAGGGTTTAGGGTTTAGTTTCCAAGAAACCAATAATCAGGTACTTTGGATTAGGGTTTTGGTATTTGTGACCATTGAGTACTTGGACCTTTAGGGCATCTAGGAAACGTTCAGGAAGATTTCTTCGTGGGCTGAGGGTCTGGGATTTCCAGATTCCTGTCATGGTGTGAAAGCCAGGGGATAGGGCTCACCAAACTAAAAGACTTCAAGGGCAGCCCCAAACAGGGAACCCCAAGAATACAGTAGGAATATAGTGCGAATACAAGGACTGTGGTAGGTATATTCCGAGTATATTCCTGCTATACTCTTGGAGTTCACTGTTTGTGGTTCCCAGTAAAGTCCCTGTATAAAGTTGCCGATGGTCAGTAGCCGGGAATACAATCCCTATGTGATCCCTATAGAACATGCTCCCCTATCCCAAAGGGGGCACGCAGGGTGCATGTTGGGCCCACAAAAGGTTCCCTTACAGGTGTTTTGGGATCCAACTGCGTAGTATTTGGGGGTGCTTGGATGCTTGACCCCTGGGAGCATCTAAGAAGTAGAACCTCATGACAATGCGTGATTTCTCGGAACCCTGGAGGGGATTTGCTTTCTAGATCCTCTTAGGGTCGCGGAAGGGGTTTGTGTTCAAGTACCTATGCAAATCGCAATCTGGCCCCAAATGGGGATATACTGTTCGGGTACTTGGAACCTCAGGGAAGGTGCCTAGCTATGTAGAAGGAAGGGCTGGTCAAAGCAAAAAAGCTTTTTTTAAGCCTAGAAACCATGAGGCCCCTGAAGCTTCCCAGGACTTACAAAAGACTAGATAAGGATTACCTGCTACCCCAGTTCCCTACTGCTTTATGGGTTCTACCTATTAATGAGGGGGCAATTCCAGCAAAAATGTAGATAATTGGGATTGCAGGTAGTCTTGAAATCTAAAACCCAAACCCTAGTCCGAAAGACCCCTCCCTAAACCCTAACCCTCAACCTTCAGGTCTCAGTCTCAGAGCGTGGGGTTGGTTTTGATGGAGGGGGCTTACTGAGTGAAGTTAAATTTGGGTGGGGATTAGCATGCCAGTCGTACTTGCAAATAACGAGAAATCCGTGTATGACTCGACCTCACCATCCCTTCACGTACGATATACAGTTCCAGGCTCAGAAAACAAAGTGACTCCTACGAGACTAAGAGGAGCCAGGCTTAGTCCATCCCATGGCGGCTTCAGAAGTGGGTCCTAAGTTGTCTCCTTCTTGTCTAGGTAAATATAATACGCAACACTGGCGATGTCCAGAATACCAACTCTTAATTTGGATTACAACCTGGTTACAAGTTGAGCGTTGTCCTACCACCTTCTTTTCTGGGGTTGGGGACTTCAACCGGCTTTGGGTTTGGAAGGTAGTGGGATGGGTCTGGCAGTATAATCTACTTCATAGACGACGGGCTCCACGGAGGTCAAGGCCACGTCCAAGTACGAGAGCAATACAATAGGCTAACTCATACTTCCCTTTTCCTGCTACCGTAGTAGGGTTGGGAACTTTTTTCGTGTTCAGGGGACGGGGGAGTATGCGCCTTAAAACCATCGAGGCTATCACATGCGGTCCTGAAACCCAGGATTTTAGGGCCGCCGCCTGCGTTGAAGCTGATCTCATTCGGCAGCGCTGTAGCCTGCGGCGGTGAGAACCCGGATTGCTGTTAAGCTGATAAGGAACTTAATTTCAGTAAGCGCATTGGGAAACCGTATTTTTTATTATGTATGCCCATTATGGTAACTTAACTTAAGTTCCTTAACAGCAACCCAGGAATGGGGGACCAGTAGGGATATAGACCCTCTGAGTAAGGTTCCTGTTTAGGGTTTAGGCTTTAGGAAACCAAGGGGAAGACAAAAGTGTTCAAAACCCTATAGCTAATATTTGGTAAGCTCTTTTTTGTTCTTTTTTTTTTCTTCGCATTTCTGTGGGGCTTAGGTACCTGAACTCTCCGACTACCCTCTTCTCAGTTTTAAGTCCCCAGCATTAGGGGCCCTGTGACCCCAATTAAGGGTACCAGAAAGGTCCTGACAGATATGTTTACCCCTGCGCCTTTGGCATGCTGCTGAGGATGCAAAGGGCCGTTTGCCACTGGGAGCCAGTCTCGCAGGAGCTGATGCCGGCGTTAAAGCTTACCTGTGTGCATGCAGACACTTAAGTGATTCCTCTCCATCATATACACCCCCCCCAAACCCTAAACCCCAATCTTACATAGTCCTCGAATATTATGCTTACCTACATTGGGAATGCTTGTAGTGAGGGGGTGACGCTGGAGTGAAAAAGTTAATATTAGGGAGAGGTGATGAAAAATCATGGTTTAGGGTTTAGGGTTATCTTCATCAAGGGTACACCATGCTCGTATACCGTCCGCAAATGTAAGTACCCATCATCAACCCATCATAGTTCGTATACCTCTTCTTTAAAAATCTGGAAGTCCTCATGCGTAGCCCTAAGGGTCCAATGACCCAAATAATAGGATCTTTGAGCACAAATACCATAATATGAGTAGTATTTGGGCCCTACAACCGTATTATTTGGGTCCTTGGACCCTTAGGGTAGCACAGGAACCTACAGGGTACAGAAATACAAAGTTTGGGACCCTAAGCTTCTGGAATCTACCCATTAGAAAATTAGGGGGCAAGGGACCATGCTCTTGTGCTCATGGAAGCCTATGCCCGAAACCCTAAAACTTATGGTCCGCCTCAAGTAGATAGAATACGGCTTTGGGTATATTACAATATGACCCCCATATATCTCATATTCTATCTACTTAATGGGGACTATAATCCCTAAGCTCTATAGATGGGTGGTGGTGCATATCAGGAGACCATGAAAGCATTTAGGGGGCTTTAGGCGAGTCTTAGGGGAGTCCTTCATCATGGGCTCCCTTGATAGGGAGCTTATGTTTAGGGTTTAGGATATTCATTCAGGGCCTTTTATGGGGGAGGCCGAAAATAGTCCTTACTACAACCAAACGGTCGGTACTGCAACCAGATGGACCCTACTACAACTGAAAAGCCGACCCTATCACAACCAGTCCCAAAAATCACAAAACCGGACCCTACTGCAACCAGAACACAACATAATGAGATTACAACGAAACGCACCGAGGCCATGTAATTGTCAAGTTTTTTTGAAGGTTTTTGAGTGGGTGGTATTGGAAGGCTCTTCGAATGGTGCTCTTGGAGTGCTCTTGGAAAAGTGCTCTGAAAGTGCTTTTGGAGTATTCTTGGAAAGGTGCTCGGAAAGTGCTCTAGGAGTGCTTTTGGAGTGCTTTTGGAGTGCTCTTGGAAAAGTGCTCTGAAAGTGCTCTTGGAGTATTCTTGGAAAGGTGCTCTGAAAGTGCTTTAGGAGTGCTCTTGGAGTAGTGCTTTTGCAGTGCTCTTGGAGTGCTCTTGGAAAGGTGCTCTGAAAGTGCTCTTGGAGTATTTTTGGAAAGGTACTCTGAAAGTGCTTTAGGAGTGCTCTTGGAGTAGTGTTTTTGGAGTGCTCTTGGAGTGCTCTTGGAATGGTGCTCTTGGAGTGCTCTTGGAATGGTGCTCTTGGAATTGGAATGGTGCTGTGAGAGAGTTCTTTTGGAGGGGCTCGGGAATAGTCATAGCTAAGTATCATCCTTTGGCCCTTTCTGGTTCGTTGTACCCTGCTCTGGTTCGTTGTACCCTGACATCTTGGGCATAGTCATAGCTAAGTATTATGATTTGGTGTTTGCTGGTTCCTTGCACCCTGAAATTCAGGAATAATCATAGCTAAGTATTATCATTTGGCCCTTTCTGGTTCCTTGTATCCTGACATTTTGAGCATAGTCAAAGCTACGTATTATGATTTGGCCTTCTTTGGTTCTTTGATGTTCTTTGTGCCCTGAAACTCGGGAATAATCATAGCTACGTATCATCCTTTGGCCCTGTCTGGCTCGTTGTACCCTGACATTTTGAGCATAATCATAGCTAAGTATTATGCGTTTTGTGTTTTCTGAAACCTCGTACCCTGAAATTCGTGAATAATCATAACTACGTATTCTCCATTGGCCCTCTTTGGTTCGTTGTACCCTGACATTTTGAGCATAATCATAGCTAAACATTATGATTTGGCGTTTGCTGGTTCTTTGTTCTTCTTTGTGCCCTGACATTCGGGAATAATCATACCTAAGTTGTCATAGTCTTAGCTAAGTATTGTGATTTTGTGTTTTCGGACAACTCGTACCCTCCAATTCGGGAATAATCAGAGCTAAGTATTATCCATTGGCCCTGTTCGGTTCGTTGTGCCCTGACATTTTGGGCATCGTCATAGATAAGTATTAGTATTTTGCCCCTATCTGGTTCCTTGAGCCCTGACATTTGGTCATCGTCTTAGCAAAGTACTGTGATTTGCTCATGTGGGCCTTGTCTTTTCCTTTTCATACCCTGAACTTTGGGAAAAGCCATGGCCACACTGTATGATTTGGGAATTTCTGATTCCGTATCCCCTGAAGTAATTCGAGGGTGTTAATGTTATAGGTGCTCCCTTTCAAATCAACTTCCTGGTATTCCGGCGAACGATGGTCCGTACTACAACTCATGTTTCCTGAAATCGAATCAAACTTCCTTCCCTTGGAATACAAATCCGATTCTGAAAATCTTGCTGTCCTTGAAGCTTATAGCTGGTTGTGATAGGGACCTTCTTGGTTTCCCTGATAAGCCTCTGGTTGCAGTACGGACCGTTTGGATGTGGTGGGAATATGAGGGCCATATGTTGGGCATACTGGGATTGTGCACTGTGCCCACCCCCTGTACATGTGGTAGCATGTAAAGGTCCTTAATATGTGAAGAGACTGCAGAAGTGCACCAGAATTTGAATAACTCAGTCAGCGGATTGACCTACGTGCACAGAAGTGCAAACAGCGGTGTCAGAATCTAGCGGACGCTGTAAGCATCTGAGGTACAAAAACCTTCATGCAAACACCTGTCCCTACACCCTAGACCCTAGACCCTAAACCCCCACAATCGACCCTGAACCCCCGCCATCTGAACCTAGGAACACTCCAAGAGATGATGAGGCGAAAGGTGGAACATCTCCTAAGTAGCTAACTCGTATATAGATGATTTGGTCCCAAACACCTGTACCGGAACCCATTTGGGCCCAAAAAACATGTGAGTTCAAGACTTGGGCCCTTACCCTAAGCATCTAAGGATTCATATTTGAATGAATAATTTGGGCCCAAAGACCCTACTATATAAGCTTTTTGGATAATGTTGATGCTTAGGGTTCGGGTAAGAGGCAACATGTACATTGCTCGACTCCTTGGGCGTCATGGTAAGGGGACTCTAAATACTTGGAGCCTTGGGTTGGAAGAGCGCTCTACCCAAAAATGCCCTTCGCTGGGTTTTTTGCGGGGACACCAGGGTCCCTAGCCCTAAGCCCTTAACCTTAAACTGTGATTCTTCTGGGCTACCTTTGAGAAAGTCTTATGCAAAACTCTGAGACTTGATCCCCCAAGCCTTCCAACCAACATGACAGATGTTCTGAGCGATGCAAAATTTAGGGTTTAGGAAGTAACCCATCAACATTTTATGGTCTGGGTATGACTTTAGACATAAGTTATATGGGCTTCCATGTCAACCCACGAAAGGAAAACCCTGATCACCAAACTTTAAACCCTGAGCCTGGAGCTCTAAGTAGCCCTAAACCCTAAACCCCAAGCCAAACCCTATAAGCATCAAACCCTAAGCCATAAAGGGACTCTACTGAAAACCCCAAACGCCAAGAATATAGCAGGAATATAATAAGAACATACCTACCAGGGTCCTTTTATTCTACTGTATTCCTTCTAGGTTCTTGGCGTTCCCTGTTTGGGGTTCCCATTTCAATCCTTTTACTTAGACCCTAAACCCTAAACCCTAAATTCCCACCTAGGCCTGCTTAGGCCGTACCCACCCTTTTCTAGGGTGCCTGGACCCAGAACTACATCCGGCAGCTACTCACACCATGGCTTGGAGCTACTATGCAA
>CAJNIZ010043570.1:12527-36590 GCA_905231905.1 Symbiodinium pilosum | reverse complement strand
GAGCCCAAAAAACGCGAAACCCACTACCAAACCCAACATTCAGGCTCCTGCAGTTGTCCGGGAGCTCGCAGCCCCCCGAGGAGGCCCCGGAGAGCCCCAAATTTGGAGTCTGCCAGGCAGGAGCCCAAAAAACGCGAACGCAGGCCATCTGCAGGTCCCTGGCAAGGCAGGCGGGGCAGTGATGGGAAGAAGGCCCACCTGCAGCGTCCGTTGTTGCATTTCAGAAATGAAAGAAGAGTGGGAATTTAGGGCGCCAGCCGAAACCCGAAAAGGAATAAGGTTGGGCGGATGCCTGCGTAAGCAACGGGTGGGAAGACTGAACCAACACACTAATTCTTGGTTTGTTGGGCACGAGAGATGTGCCGTCGCAAGATATGCCGCCCCCTCACTACCCTGGGTGTGTCGGGGCGCCATTTCTACATGTTACCTCCAGCCGCCGCGCAGCAAGACGCCCTAAACCCCAAACCCCAAACCCTAAACTAAACCCTAGACCCTGAGCCCTAAACCCTAAACTTGAAAGCAGAGCCAAAAGGCAGTGTCTGGTAGGATGCGCTTTGCTGGCCTCAATGGGCGAAGGCTCCTACTGATGGTGTAGGGAGTTAGGATGTTCAGATTTGGGGTTTAGGGTTTAAAGATTTGAGGGGTTTGGCATTTATGGTTTAGAGATTTGGGGTTTAGGGTTTAGGGATCTAGATCCAGAGATGTGGAGGTCGGGGCTTAGGGATTTGGAGATTAGTGGCTTAGGGTTTTACAGATTTGGGGTTTAGGCTTTAGGGGTATAGGGTCTAGGGATTTGGGTTTAGGGATTTAGAGATTCGGGGCTCTAAAGTCTAGGGTTTAAGGATCAGAGATGTAGAGTTCAGAGTTTTGGGGTCTCAGGGTTGAGGCTCTAAGGTTTAGAGTTCAATTTTTGTTGAATCTCAATTTTGAAGCCCAGTATGCCCTTTTTACTTGGATCTCATGCACCAGGTATACATATACTCTCTATACATCGTTCAGCCTTTTCATCCATCTCTCCATGTCTCTTGTCTAGCTATCTATGTACACCCTTGGGGGACCATCCTCAGACTGCAATGGCACGTCAAAGCCTTTATTCTCCGGGTAATTTAGAATAATCTCAATTCCCAATTAAGGCCATGTTGGTACTATTCCCTATATAAGTCACTATTTAGGGTGAGGTCGGATGAGGTGGCTTTTCATTGCCCAGCTTCATTTTTGTTACCAGTGTACTCTTCATCCTTAAACTTTGCTTGGTTTGGGGGTTGGGTTATACCTAGCCTCCAATCGTGTCTTTGTAGGTCGCACTTGGGAATACACGGGCTCTGTAGAGAGTACCTTTTTGGTCTGGTAGGGCGTAAGTTTCGGACTTAGGGTTTGTTCATGGTTCAGGCCAGTTCTAGCTCTCCCCTAGAACAGTGGCTAGAGGGCTTCCACCCCAAATGTCCCAGATGGGCAGCAAATTCAAGTTTGCAGCCTTCAACGATTCAGACTGGACAAGTGAACAGCGTTCATGACGAGAGTTCCCTTGTACACCCTCCCCACATAGCCAAGCCCAGACGCTGAACACCCAAACCCTGAGCCCTAGGGTAAAGGAATAAGGGTTTGCTGTTAAGAGTTAACTGGCCTGTTCCAAAAATTAGCGGCCTTATTTGAATCTGCAATCCGGCGAAAAAATCCGAGGAAAAGGGGAAACAATCCGACGCAGTTCGTAATCCGGATGCATTCCATCCGTAAAAATGCCAATCCGTAAACCCGCTGTCCGGCAATCCGGGTTAGGATTGCAGATTCCCTAAACCCTAAACCCTAAACCCAGAACATCCCAGGTTCAGGGCCTAGAGTTAAGGGTTCAAGGGGTTTTCAGTTTGGGATTTCGCCCCAGGCAAGAACTGTCGGGGACCCAGGAGTCACAACCTACGAAAAAGGAAAAACAAAAAAAACGACACGTTGTTTTCCGAATCCTGCCTCTACATACTGAAAAATACATGCAACATAATAATGTGGGTGTCGGGGAGTTATTCTTAGCCCTAAACCTTAGATCAGACATCATGTGGTAGTTTCCATGTTCTTTTCCGCTTCCAAGTATACTTCATGTAATTCCCTTAAGGGGGGTGAGAGGCGGCGTTGTTGTCAGCAGCATCCCTAAAGCCTGATTCGGGGTGGGATCCGGTGAAGTCAGTATATTTTGCCCAGGTCAGGGCTTCCAGTTTAAGATCTAGAGCCTCAACCGCAAATCTGAAAACCCTCCACCGCCTCAAATCCGAAGTCCTAAGCCCACTAACCTCCCTAAACCCTAGACCTTCGCAACCCGAAACCCCACACCCCGAGATCCTAGCCTAAAGCCCGAAATCCTGATACATCGTAGGCTTTGCCCAGGCAAGTGGCATCTCGTAGAGAAGGTGAAGTGCCACCTGCCATTGCCCAGCCTGGCTTGAAGCTTAAGGTTTAGGATTTACTTCGCCCACATCAACCCAGGAAGAAAAAAGGATCTCCCCCACATAAATCACATTACTTTAGGGAGTTGGGGAGGGGGGATCCTTTTTGCATGAATTTGAGGTATCCCCTAGCCCCAAAAAAATGGGATCCCTAACATTGATCCAGTTTATGGCATATGGGGCTCCTTGAAAGTGGCAGAATATAGGGCCCTATAGGGATGTATATGGACCCTAAACCCTAAACCCTAAAGCGTGGCAATTCAGATGTGACAGCTTGAGGGTTATAGTGTTGAGACGGAAACCCCTGCATGAGCTTACTATTTAGGGTTTAGGGTTGAGGGTTTATGCTAAACAACACATCCGAACCCCAAACCCTTAGACCAAACCCTAAACGCTATTCCCCCAAGCTTGGAATGCTTAGGATCATACAGCCTGCTTGGCATCAACCGTGGGTTTAAGAATGTTTGTGTCTTAACGTTCCGAAAGTCATGGGATTCCGGGCTCTTAGGTTTTTAGTTAAAACCCTAAACCCCAACATGTTTCAGACCTTCTTTGGGGTCCTGTGGTTTTCCAGCATATAGGGAATAGGGTGGCCACGCCAAAAGACGGAATTTCGTTATGCCGGAACATCCCAGAAAGGCCCTCACCTAAAGCCTTACACAAACGACCTGTTTGACATTGAGGTAAACCTGATCGACCTTCATACATGCACGAATCTAGGCGCATATCTAAATACATGTGTATATATATATATGTACACACATATACATATACATGTATATGGGGGACTGTCAAAATCATGGTCCCTTTTTGGGTACCTATTATAATACGGGGCCTAATATGGGGCCTAATTTAGGGGACCCAAAATGGGACCATAATTTCGACAATCCCCCACATATATATATACACATATATATATACCCTAAACCCTAAATCCTAAACCTTATGTATAACTTGTTCATTTACCCAGATAGCTTGTCCTCACACCTTGCTGCAATAGCCCCTGGCAAAGACTCATCTTTGGGTTAGGGTTTAGGGTTTAGGGTTTAGGGTGGGATGGGGTGCAAAATTTCAGTAGTTCCTACCGAGCCGAGTAATCCTTAGATCGGGATCCTCTCATAAGGTGGATATCAAATATCCTGTGACCCTACGTACCCTAAACCTTGGGAAGTATGGTGCTACAATTTACAAAAGCCATGTAGATTTTTTGTATCATCCGTATCATGTAAGGTAATCTCAATCATGGAAGTGCATTGGGCATTCTAGGTTCCTTCATCCGCACCATGGGCAGTTGGCAACATCAGGGGCGCTTTGCATGCCACTGGAAGACTGCTGCTGATGAGCTAAGACCTGCATCACTAGGAAATAATGTGGTGCCAAAATTGTCCAATCTAAGGCACTGAAGGCTAGGTATGTTCTGTATGCCCTTGCTAATGGTCTAGTAGCAGCTTGGCGCTTTCACAGGCAGTTGGCATAGGGAATATGTGCTCTTCCCTAAGGGGGTAGCCTCTTCGTGGTTGAGCCAATATAGAGAAATCATTTTTTCATGATAAAATACGCTGTCTACCTGGTCTTACCCTATATTTTTGGACTGAAACATCCCCGTTGAAAGACAAGTCGACTGTCCAAGTACCCATATACAGTAGAAGATGCTCGATAGGCGTCCTATGCAGGTCTTTTTGGGGCCACACAGAATAATTGCTAAACATACACCCTGAGGAAGGTCAGGTGTGGAGTCACGGCCATATTACTTAAAACTGGGTTGCTGTCCAGGAACTTAAATTAAATTAGGTTCCTTAACAGCAACGCAGAAACCCCACTGTGTTGGCGTAAGTCAGCAATATCATTCTGAGGTAAATTGTGATGCCCTATCTGGCAACTATACAAGGAACCTGAAACCACAGTATTGTTGACCATCTGGGCCCCTAAACCCTAAACCATATCCTGCATCATGTGGCCTTTTGGCAAGCGCTGATGCCCGCATTGAAGGTGACCCGGTTAGGCGCAACTTTCACTGCCGCCATGTCAGACCTGAATTGATCAGTGACTTGCTGGTGGCTAGTAGTTGGGGCACAAAGGAATATAATCCATGTTGAATCACCCTGACCCTTATCACCCTAAACCTCAACCCTGACCCGTTACCGATAATATATGTGATCCCTTATTCCCTACCAGCAAGTTGAAGACCTGGAACAACAAGAGTGTTTCTTCGTTCTACTCTTCTTGCTTATATATATATATGTATATGCAGATATATATATATATATAGAGAGAGAGAGAGAAGGATTATGTGGGGTGTAGGGTTTAGGGTTTGGGGATTTAGGGTTTCTCGATCGAAGGTTCAAGGCCCCAGGGACAGCATGTGAAGAGCCAGCTGCCATAGCCCAGCTTGCTCAAATGCACTGATGCCGGCGCTGAAGCTGATGACCTTCGAACGCTCATGGCTTCTTGGTTGTAAGCAGGGTCTGAAGGATTCGAAGCAAAACGTTGCTGTGGATTTCCAAGCATTACTATAGGTATACTATATCTATCCCTCCATTGCCTACCCTTGGGCCCTAACCCTAAACCCTATAAACCCTAAACCCTAAACCCTGTAAATATTAGCTTGTATTTTTTCATTCTGCTATTCCCTACGAGCAACGCGTCTAACATGGCCTGGGTTCCCGGCTTTCAACTCTGAAGCCGGGTTTCTACTAGACCCTACTGTAAACATTGAACCCGGCGACATGTTCTGACCCAACCTTTGGGCCCCTACCCGAAGGGTCCAAGGACCCAAATAATAGGGCTTTAGGGCCCAAATACTATAATATTAATGGTGTTTGGGCCCTAAAGCCCTATTATTTGGGTCCTTGGACCCTTGGGGCTACACCCTGAGCGTCGGGACCCATGCATTACTCGGCAGCCCAAGTTGCGTGCTTCCTGGGATCACCTCTCCCTCGAAGAAAACACGGATTTTGGGTTTAGGGTTTATAGGGTTTAGGGTTTGTAGGGTTTAGTTGGTTTAGGGTTTAGGGCGGGGCGGTTATGAGTAAGGCGAGCCGGCGGCGCATTATAAACCATAAGCCGGAAAGAATGTTCTGGCTCCATGTTCTCCGTTCCCTGTATGACACTATATCATAATCCTTTCGGGGACCCTAAACGATAAGCCCTAGACCCTCAACCGTAAAGACTAAAGCCTTAAAACTTTAACCCTAAAACCTCAACCCTAAAACCATAAAACCCTAAAACCCTAAAACCTAAAACATTAAATCCTAAAACCCTAAACCCTAAAACCCCAAACCCTAAATCCGGGGAAAGGTGATTCGTCGCCAAGGTACATCTCGCTGGAGCTTTCTGAAGTCCATCTCCTGAGTTGCGGCCCCCAACCTTTAGGGGTCAGGGTTTGTCTATCCCTACCAGGAGGTGCGTGGGAATACTTTTTTTGTATTCCTGACTCAAGGCATACTTTCTTTTGAGTACGGAAAAATGCATTCCGTAGCGCTATTTCAAGTTCAGCATTTATGGGCCTTTTGGGAAAGGGGTCCAAAGGGCTCAACTAGAGAAAACTACTTCTAGTACGGGTTTGAAGGCTAAAAGGTGAAAATTGAATACGTTTTTTTTTGCCTTTTTGTTAGGTTTGTACGGGTTTAGTACCGGTACGGATTTCGCTGGGTATGGAATTTCAACTGTTTTTTCACCATTTGGCCCCCGACGTTGGAAATCGGCATCCCAAAAAGTATCCCATCAGTAGGACTCATAACCTTCAACACCTTGAGGCCACATTTAGGCTAATAAAAACTATTCCCGAAACCAAAATGTATTCTGTTTAAGAAAAAAGTATTCTGCTTGCTAGGAACACAAAAAAGCATTCCTCTGCATTCACTGGTAAGGGTCCAAGGACCCAAATAATGGGGTTTCCGGGCCCAGATACCATGAATATTATATCACTTGGACCCTAAAACCCTATCATTTGGTCCTTGGACCCTTAGGGTATGGATAGGATTGAGGGTTTACGTCTTCGGGTCCTCTCCATGCCCTAAACCCTAAACCCGCATGTTCTTCCTCATCCAGACCCTACCCTAAACCCTAAACCCTAAACCCCTAAACCCTCTAACTCTCAACCTGAAACCTCAAAACCTGCAACCCCATGTGAACAACCCAAAATATACGTATATGCGTGTAAACATCTTCAGGCATATGTCGGGGAGCTCAAAAGGTGGGAGGAAGGTAGGTGGGTTAAAGGCTCCTTAGTATATACTCTACTATATTGGGGCTTATTTCCTACACCCCACCTTTCTTCATCCCACCTTTTTTTGGGCCCTTTGAATATGGAAATATACCCGCCCCCCATAAGCCACTAAAAAAGAATTTGCGCAGCTCCTCTAGGTATCAACAAAGACTCCCCAAACCCTGAATACCCTAAATCCTCAAAACCATCGACCCTAAACCGTACAACCCAAACCCTCAACCCCAAAAACTGAACTTCAAGCCATCAAACGCCTAGAGCCCGGTCAAGTCTCTGCAAGTAAGCCAATTGCTTGCTCCCACTCACCTTGGAGGAGGATTTCCCAGGGTTTAGGGCTTCGGGTTTAGGGTACCATTTTGGGGGTCCCTGTAAGAAGCATATTATGGGGGTCTATATTGGGGTCCCCCCTATTTAGGGAAACTGCCAAGTATTGTTGTGGCTTGAAGACTTCGAGATTTAGGGCGTAGTTTCTATTAGGCTTTAGGCCTTGCAGTTCTGGGTCTCAGGGTTTAGGGGGCTTGGGGATTTAACGGCTAAGGGTTTGAGGTTCGCCTTGTAGGGTTAAGCTGCTCATGGAAACTTCATACTTCATCAATATCAGGATCGGGCATACATGAGCATTCAACAATTCTTAACAAGCCTGAAGCCTCTAAACAATAGACCCTATAACATTCAACAAAGACCCAGCCACCGCCTTTTTGACAAGCGCTGATGCCTGCAGCTTTGCGCGTAGGGTTTGGGACTGGAGGGTTTAGGGTGTAGTGGAGCTTGTGGTTTGGAGTTGAAGCTTCCGGGTACGTCTGTGGTTCGGGGTCTAAGGTTTAGGCGTAGGTTTTTTGGGAGGGTTCGGCTTGGGATTTAAGGACAAAACCCTAATTTCGAATGCGGGGGTGGACTCAAACCCTGAAGGTTGAGGGTTCATTTTTGTTTTTTACAGCTCCTTTTTCCGTCCCGCAAAGGTTCCGGAAAGCAAGTAACTTGCAGGGGCAACGTACGAGGTCATTAAGCGACCAGATGTTGCAGTTTGACCAAGCTGCAAGGCAAGCACGGCCGACCCTCTTACGAAGCCAGCTAGGCTCACCCCAAACCCCAAGTATCGGGGAGGAGGACAACAGAACCTTTGTAGGTCCGACCCTTCTGGGTTCAGGGTTTAGGGCGTAGGGTTTGCTAGGAGTTTCATGGGACTTAGTATGTACTTAGACTTGGGCTTGGAGCCCTACGTATACGTGCGGAGTTCTTTTGCTTACGGCGTACAAGTTGCTGCTATCATGATCTCTTCGTACATGCTACTAAGACTACCTGACCCTAAACCCTAATCCCAAAAACCTAAACCCTGAACCCTAAACCCTTTAACCCAATCACTGCTTTCTGCGGCTTTAGGGTTCGCTGCAGCATGCAACTTCCCCTTAAATCCTTCGAAATCTTCAACGTCAAGCGAGGGTGTCCAGATATCAGGGATCCCTTCTCTTGGGGTTCGCCAAAAACCGGTGTTTAGGGTTTAGGATTTAGGGCTCCAAAGGAGGGGACCCAATTTGTGGATTTTTTCAAGTTGAACCCTGTAGCATACAAGCCGCCTTCCTGCATACGACTCTGGGCCTGGCTACCAATGTGGCAAGTGTTTCGAAGCATAATATACTGTATTAAAGTATATAATAGTATATTATGGTAGTTACACTTATAAGGTGATTCTGAAGATTCAATATCCAAAGCTGGATGTTGAAGACTACTTTCCAAGTAGAATTAAGAATGCAACAAACAAGCGAGCCCTGTAGAGGGCCCTGGCACTTCATCTGAGATTTTGCATCGCGTGCTTCATATACATCAAAGCCCTTAACAGCAATCTGAGTTGTGTGTTTTTGGGTTGAGCCAAGTGGTGTGTATTATAACTATTAAATGACGCCGGACCCCCAAACCCTGAACCCCAGCATTTGGAGTTTTACTCACCTAGCCTGCGTTGTAGCTGATTTCATCCGAAAGAAGTCTTGCAGCCGGCATGGAAGCCTTGGTTCCCCAGTAAAACCCTCAATAATTAAGGTACACCCTTTTTGTCCTGAATCTTACGGGTTTAGGGTTTAAGGCTCCTGAACCCTAAACCCTAAACCCTGGGTTTAGGGTTTAGGGTTTAGACCGAAAAGGGTACTACTGAGGTGCTTAGAAGCCAATAGATGAAGGGCTCTTTGCCACTGCAGCCCCTTCTCACATGCACTGATGCCTGCGTCAAGCTTTAGGGTTTAGAGGGTTTGGGTTTAGGGTTCAGGGTTTGGGTTTAGTGTTTAGGGTTTAGGGTTTGGGTTTAGTGTTTAGGGTTTAGGGTTTAGGGTTGAAGAAATCCAGCATCACTGGAATGTTCATGAGATTGAAAGAAAGTTCTGTACGTTGGGCACCTTGCATTGTGCAGGCTTTCCGTCATGAATCATTATAGAACATCAACCCCTACAAAGGATCTTAATATTCCATAGAACGAAAGGCAGCTTCCAACAATGACCCAGGCACTGGTGTTGAAGGTAATTTCCTGGGTTGCTGTTCAGGAAAATCAACGGTTTGGTGTCTGTATTGAGCAGTTCAATTAATTCCTTAACAGTAGCCGAGCTTCGTCGGGTGCAGTCGATATACCGGACATGTCCGACAGGAGGCACAGCGCGATTTGCCACATGTGCCCTGCCTCACAGGCCCTAAGCCCTAAACCCTAAACCCTAAACCTAAACCCTGCCTCACAGGCGTTCATGCTAGAAAGAAGAAATGTTTGGGAGTGTCTCAGACCAGGGCCCCTGGACCATTTTGGGGATCCCAGGTGGCGCGAGCATATATACCAGACCGCATTATTACACCAAAAGATTGGCCCCAGGAGGGAGATAACATATCATTATTCATCTGTATAAATGGACTACCTTGAGGAGTCTTCCAAAACAAGAGTACGCAGCCCATATGAACCGTTGAAGCTGATGAACCTGTGCACCAAAAATGGAATTTCTCAAACATATCTTTCATAATCCCTCGTAAGTCCTCAATAATCCCCGCATAGTCCCCAAAAACCCTAAACCCGCATCATGCAAAGTCATGATTCCCTGATACCCCCCAAAGCATGGGCTTGCGGGTCAGATCCAGAGCCTGAAATAAGGCTGTTTGGGTGCCATATTCTTTCTTATACCAGGCACCATGTCAGGAGAGTTCGGGTAAGGTTAAGATAATTGGCAGGAGGACCCCAATATAGACCCCCAAATACTACAGTCCTTATTATAGGGACACCCAAAAAAGCACCAACCCCCCCCCCCCGCCATCATTTTGGGAAACCCTAGACCCTGATCGCTAAACCCCAAACCCTATATATCTCTATATAACCCTATAAACCCCTTAAAAGCTACCACCCCCAATTGTGGGAAACCCCTGATTTTCTGGCAGAAGCCCTGAACCCCTGAACACCTAAACTCCTAAACCCCATATACCCCATACCACCACCAAAATAACCTCTTCAAGGTATCCCAGATCTGCTGGCAGAAGCCCTTAAACCCTAAACACCTAAACCCTAAACCCTAAACCCCAAACCCAAACCACCATCCCGGCCTCACAGGCTTTGATAACAGCGTTGAAGCTGATGACGTCCGGAGTAAGTTTGCCCGTCGACATCCTAGCCACCCAGTCTTTATAGTCCCCCCCAAGTAGATAGAATATGGCTTTGGGTATTTTCAAACAATTTCGATATAACCCATATTCTATCTACTTAAGGGGAACTATAAACCTAAATCTTAGGTGTAGGGCCTGCCAAAGCCTGGTGAATTATTTTCTAGGGGTAAAAACACACCCAAACAAGATAGCTCGCTCGTGGTCAATAGGGAATAAGGGGATTAAATGCCCTTAAAAATCCCACTATATCATGTATTCCCGCATTCCCTACCATAGTCCCCCATAAGTAGATAGAATACGGTGTATATGGGGATCTTCTTATAATATACCCAAAGCCATATTATATCTACTTCAGGGAGACTATAACCCCAAACAAGCTAAGACCAACTGAGTAGCGTGTTTTGGTGGTTAAACCCAGTAAGATATGATTCCTTATATAACATACTATACCCCACAAGGAGGATATGATCTTACTCTATAATGGGTACCATAGTATCCCTAAATCACCCTAAACCCCTAAACCCCTAAACCCTAAACCCCTAAAACCTAAAACCCCTAAAACCTAAAACCCTAAACCCTAAACCCCTAAACCCTAATGGGTACCATAGTATCCCCAAATAAAATACTACTCAACTGAGCATCTGGGATAGCAGCTGTAGGGCCCACTGCCACTGAAGGGATTGCCTTGTTGGCCATTACTAAGACAAGTTTAGGGTTTAGGGTTTAGGGTTTCCGCTATGGGCTATTAGACCTTAAGGATACCTTAATCTACCCTGAATGGGGTCCTAATAGGGAATCTTAGGGTCCAATAGCCCGTAGTGGTTAGGCTTTAGGGAACGGCTAAGAACAATAAAGCTACTATACTAGGTGGAACCTACACTAATCCCCTATATAATCCACTTTAAGGAGTTTAGACTATAATTAGCAAACATTGGGGCTACTATACGCACTCAGGCCCCAAACAGGTGCCCCTACAACTACTTTGGGGACTAGGTATAGCCCACCTACTATATGGCAGTTTCCCAAAATAAGGGGACCCCAATATAGACCCTCATATACTATAATCCTTGTAATAGGGACCCCCATAAGGGTGCCCCCAAATTTGGGAAGCCCTCTTATGTACATACAAACACAACAAGGCTCTTGGAGCCCCATAGTTACATCCAAAACCTTGGGCCCCCAAAGCCCAAGTCTCTCCCCAGAAAACCAAACTTGGTGCTAGGAGACTTCCCTGGGGCTCCATGTCTATAAATAAGGCCTACATTGGGCCCCAATGTCTATACATAGTGCCTACATTGGGCCGTTTGGAGCCCTAGGGCTTAAACCCTAAACTCAAGGCTTATGCCGCCGATGCCGACCCAAACGGTCATCTGCCCCTTCCACAGGCATGGGAGCAGTAACCCTAAACCCTAACCCTAAACCCTAAACCCTAAACCCAGGGCCCAAGAGATCCCGCAGCTTCAGGTCTTGAGAGATCCCATGTGGCCTTTTAAAGTCTTGTAGAAGCAAGAATGTGCGACAGGGAGATTTGTTGTTGTTGTTGGCCAAGATGAACCTACTGAGTTTAGGTCCCAGGTTTTTAGCATGGAAATAGGTTTGGGTGCTTTGGCCGCCTGGGGCAGCGTGGGGTGGGTGAATGTGTCAGATGGTCAGCCCGCGGTCAAGCCACAGCAGCATGTCGCACAGAAAGACGCGGTTAGGTTTAGGGTTTAGGGTTTAGGGTTTAGGGTTTGGGGTTTAGGGTTTAGGGTATGATCCTCTCTTCCCCAAGGGCTCCCAGTTACCTAAATAGTGGGTTACTGGGCTATGTAACTATAGGGTATCTAGGACCCAGAACCCATTATTTAGGTAACTGGAGCCCTAAGGATCTTCAGAGACATACCATAGCAAACCCTGAATCCTTCACCGCATCGGCATCGGACCCTTTGGGAACCCTAAACCCTAAACCCTTTGGGATTTGGGAACCCAGCCAAGTGGCTCGCAGGCGCTGATGGTGGCATTGAAGCTGAAGATGTTGGGAGTCGTCCTAACGTTTTGCATCTCCTGGGCTTGGGGTCGAGGGTTTAGGCTTTGGGGTTTAGGGTTTAGGGACTAGGGTTTGGATTTACGGTTTAGGAAGTAGGAAGTAGGGTTTAGGCTTTGGGGTTGAGGCTTGTGTTTCTTGCTTAGGGTTTGGGGATTAGGGATTAGGACTTAGGGTTTAGGCTTGAGGGACTAGGATTTAGGGCCAATCGCCTGTCAGGAATAAGTAGCATTGTGGGAAATTCTACATGGAATTCTTTTCGGTAATGAGAGGGCTACAAAGAGACTACGATGGGCTTTTTTTCCGACTCATAAAGACAGGATAATGTTGCGGCTAAACAGGGGTTATATAGGTTACCTAGGGATTACAAAAAGAGGATTCATGTTATAGTAAGTTCACCAAGCGTTTTTTAGTATCAACGGTAAGCCCATTACAAAGTTTAGAGGACACCATTCTGTTACACCACACCCTGAACCTGAAGAACACATTTCTGTTAAACCCAAACTTTCTGCTGAATGCTCCCACAGTCTCAGAGAGCAGCTGCAGGGACATCTGCCACTGCTTGCCTCTGCCCAGGGCCTGAATGGACTAGGGTTCAGGGTTTAGGGTTTAGGGATTGGGGTTTAGGGCTCCATTGGGGTAATATTAGGGTTATTTACTAAGCCCTAAACCCGAAATTCCAAACCCTAAACTTTAACCCAGGATTCAGGGGTTAGTGTTCAGGGATTGGGGTTCAAGGTTTTGGAGTTCGCTATGGGCCCACAGAAGACACACCTGGTGTCAACAAATTTGATATGGCTGAAGATGGTGTGCAGGGCTCGAAGGGCTTACAAAGATGCATCAAGTTTTCCAGGAAACAGGACTCTAAGAAAGGCCTCATGGACATACTTCAAATTTTGGCTTTTCCAGGAGTACATGTTGTTGAAGGGGGAAAGCCTTTCCTACTTCGTATCCCCAAAGCATTGATATTACCACCACAAGGGCTATGCCGGATGGAACAGAGATTTTCTTTATCCACGGTGGGCATCCTTAGCCAAACGCTTACATCACGACAAAGCTCGCCCTTGAAGCGCTAGGCCAGAAGCAAAGTGGCGTGGTCCCTCCATAGGACTCCTTGTAATGGCATGGAAGGGAATTTGGGTGGATAGGTATGGAGGACCCGGATTTTTTGGAAACTGCCCATCTAACCCTAGATCGAAGCCTTAAACTGCTGAGGGGCAGTGATTGCGGCACTGAAGCTGTAGACAGTCGGCAAAGCCTGCATAGCACGGTTGCAGACAGCAGTCTGTTTTCATGGAATTGTATGAAGAGGGGTGCCTTTTCTGTCGAAGGGTTTCGCTCTTTCAACTACTTTTCCAGCCATGAAACGTCTGTCTAGGTTTCATGCACCCTCGACGCTGCAGCCTTTGTACGCCCAAAAGTCTTAACCTTGCCTCAACTCCTGAACCCCAAACCCCAAAATCCTACAACCTGAACCCAAAACTCTGAACTTGACGGAGAAGAGGGCTACGGATCCCTTCGGGGTACTACTTAGACAGGGCTTCTCTGGCACATCAGAGCGCGTGGTAAAGAAGCTCGCTGTCCAGTATCACAATGAAAAGAAGCGAGCGCCCCGACTTTTTTCCCAGGAATGTCAGGGAACAGTTGTATACGGCGCCTAGGGCGCCAAAACGGCCCAATACGGCGCAATAGGGTCCAAGCGGAGTAGTTTCTGCTATACATTTGGAGCCCACCTGTCAAATTCCGCTGATGCGTTATCTAATCCCTGAGGGGTTCCCTTATCATCTTCTGTTAATCCCTGCCTACCTCTTCAGACGATAAGACTTAACTGCAAACCCCAAAACCCCTAATGAAGTATAAGTATAACCGCTGAAAAGGGGACCCTAGGATTGATTTCCTGAGAACTGTTGCCAAACAAATCTATCCCTGGGGCTCCATGTCTATAAATAAGGCCTACATTGGGCCCCAATGTCTATAAATAGTGCCTACATTGGGCCCTAAACCGTAAACCCTAAGCACTGTATAATCTGACATCCAAATGCGCCTCGGCTCGCTCCAAATCCGTGAGCACCTGTAGGGACTTGGGTTCAGGGTTGGCTTAGGGCTTAAGGTTTAGGGGTTAGGGTTTGGTGGTTTAGGGTTTAGGGTTTGGGGGCTTAGGGTTTAAGGTTTAGGGGTTTAGGGTTTAGGGTTTAGGCGGTTTAGGGTTTAGGGTTTAGGGGTTTAGGGTTTGGGCGTTTAGAGCTCTTGGTACAGGGTTTAGGATCTAGGTTTAGGGCTTCGGGTTCAGGGTTGAAGATTTAAGTTCCCGCTGTGTAATAGGGGTCCTACGTGCCAAGAAGTTATGCAAAACGTCATGCAAGTCTGGGGGGGTACTCGCAGAAAATACCCAGCACCCGAAGCTCAATACCCTATAGTCCCCCTTAAGTAGATAGAATATGACTTTGGGTATGTTATAATCAGATCCCCATATACCCCATATTCTATCTACTTAAAGGGGACTATAAACCCTTAAACCCCGAACCTTGTTTGAGAAATGCCCACCTGCAGGGCACCTTGCCAATGGACAGCACGGCCACATGAGGAGATAACCTGAATTTGGGGCCCAAAGGGTCCAAAGTATAGAAACCCGACATTGTACCACATAGATACTTCGGATCCTTGGGGTGTGTCTTGAACCAGGGGCACGATTTAGCGCTTTTGGGGACGCAAGGGATATAAACTACAGTCTAAACTCCTAGTATCCCCCTTAGTAACCCTTATAATACTCACCTCTAGAATCCCTCATATAGCCCCCTTTGAGGAGTTTAGACTATAGCTCATATAGGATGAAAGACGCTATTGGAGCTCCCTCTCGGGGATTATGAAGCAGCCATCCCTTACCCTAAGGGTCCAAGGCCTCAAATAATGGGGTTTTAGGCCCCAAATACGATAGTATTAGTGGTATTTGGGCCCTAAAACCCTATTATTTGGGTCCTTGGACCCCTATATAGTCCCCATTTATCCCCTATATATCCCCCTATAACTCCTTTAAAGGGACCCTTGGGTCCTTGGACCCTTAGGGTTCGTTACTTAGCCATGGCAATGCCTAGGGTTTAGAGGCTTTCTGATCCACTTGGCGGGGCTGGTTAAGAGGGTAAAGGGTTCAGAGATGGAAGTTGTAAGGAGTACCCTAAACCCTAAACCCTAAACCCTACATGAGGCACCCCCTAAACTCTAAGCCCCCTAAAGTTGAACCCTGAACCATGTGGTCAGTCATAAGGTTCCGAAGATAAGGATGGCAGGCGCCATTCGAAAGCGGTATTCAACTCCACAGTTGCCCTAGGGCTCCCAGTTACCTAGATAGTGGGTTACTGGGCTATGTAACTCTAGGGTATCTAGGACCCGGAACCCATGATTTAGGTAACTGGAGCCCCTGGGAGTTGTACACTTGCAAGTAGCTTTGTGCCAGTGTGCATCTTTGGGTTTCGAGTTAGTGGTGGAAGGTTTAGGGCTAGTGTATGAAAATCGGTATCAGAACCTAGATGGGTTCAAGGGATAAATGAACGAGGCCGCTGCTACTGTGTCAGTTCCCATGGCCTCGCGGTGAGCGCGCTGGTCTCCGACATCTGCAGATGCCAGCCGGCGGATCGCAGTTTGCCAATCTTGCCTGTTGCGTACCCAGGGTTTAAAGGGATAATACCCTGCCCTAAACCCCCTAAACCCTAAACCCTGAACCCAAGCCCTAAACACGAAACTCTGAACCCTACACTGTCCCAATAATGGAGCATCAAATGGAAAGAACATGGAAAATTAAATGGAGATGGTCAGCTAGCTCATGGGATCCCGTGGTGTGAGAGGGGTAGAAAAGGGGTATACAATCTGGGTACACATCCATACATCTATATGTGTATATATATATATGTATATGGATATAAGCATGACCTTATGATACTAGATTCCGATGCTTCGAACATTCAGGGTTTAGGTGCTCTGGGTCATGCAGGATCTTTAGTACCCAAACCCCTAAGCCCCAAACCCTGTAGACCCGAACCCTGAGCCCTAAAACCATTACCCATAATCCCTATTAAGTTCCCAAAAAACCACACATAACCCTATATATGTATATATATATATAACCCTAAATATACCCCAGTTTAACCCCGTTCAATCTCATTCTAGGTACGCATTATCACTTAGCCCGAAATCCGAAACTCTAAACCCTAGACCCTTCACCCTCAACCCTCAACCCTATGCCCTAAACCCTAAAGCCCCATGTTTGAACCCTAAACCCTAAACCCTAAATACATAGTAGCTTCCATTCTCTTTTCCACTATCCCTATATGACCCCTATAGAACGCCCAATGAAACAGCCCTCTGGGTCGACAGGGAGAAAACCCTAAACTCTACAAATTTTTATAGAACACCTAAATCCTAAACCCCATATACCCCTACATGAGCTCTAGTCTAAACGCCTACTATCCCCCTTAACATGCCCTATTGTACTCCCCTATATAATCCCCTATATATACCCCTCTAAGGAGTTTAGACTATGGCTCATATCCCCTTAGGCCCCCCTGGGTCAGCAGGGTGACAGAGTGCCTCGTGCAAATGGACGCCGTGGCCATGGCGACCGGCAGCCATGGGATCACTCTTTTGGGATTAAAGGGTTGATAGGGAATAGGGTTTAGGGTTTTTAGGGTTTTTAGGGTTTAAGGTTTGTGAGGGTTTCTAAGGTTAAGGGTTTTGAGGGTTGAGGGTTTCTAGGGAGTAGGGTTGTATAATGGTCTATGTAAGTGGTATATGGTAGATATTGGCACCAAAGGGTCCCCCTTTGAGTACCTTATGTCCCAAATCCAGACCCTCCAGGTACTCAATATCATTTTGAGGCTTGGGGTTAATTCTGAAGGGCTTAGAGGCATGCGCTGATTGAACCCAAACACAGAGGCAAGCATGTGCGTCCATGCTATGACCCTGAACTTGTATGCTAGTCAGGATAACCAGAGCCCAACATACCCTAAACCCTAAACCCTACCCTAAACCCTAAACCGCAAGGGCATGGACCCCCTAAACCATAAACTTGATGCCAAAGAAAACATCCTGAAAGGCCAACAAAAATTAGTAGCATTTTTTCGTGGTTAAACCCAGTAAGATTATATTCCTTGTATAAAATGCTATACCCAAAAGGAGGACATAATCATACTCTCTATTGGGTATCATAGTATCCCCAAAATGGGATACTACTCAATTGTCATTGTCCTTGAGGGGGCCCCCGCAGCCACACAAATGGTAGTATAGAATGTTCCTTTTTAGGGTTGAGTGCTAAGCCCACTATTGTAAGTATGTGGCGGGAACCACCATTTAAAGTATTCCCATGAAGCCATGCAGAGTGCGTCAGAGAGGCAGAAATAAGAGGCCGTTTTGATGTGCTCTGGTTATCTGGTTCTAAATGCAGATTTGTTCGGGTTCTGATTGTCGCGGACCTCCATTCGGCCCAAACTTCGGAATACACATGCGAGTTTGCCGAACCCCTAGCCATGCAAGTCATGCTGGCCCTGGCCGGCCACTACCGTAATTGATGCAACGCCTGCATAAATTCTACTTCTCCAGCCCAAAGCCCTGAAGCACACCTTAAACTCTAAACCAAAATCCGAAGTCAACATTCTGAAAACAAGGTAGACTTAAAAACCTTAGGGGCTAGGCATCCCAAAGCAACCCTAAACCCTAAACCCTTGCTTATAAGGTTCAATAGCATCCCTTTAGAGGGCTCTAGCATGGTCTAAGGTTTTTCAGGGTCTAGCATTCCTTAAACCCTAACCCTCTAGGCGGTTAGGGGCTATGTAAGGGTTTAGGGTTTAGCGTAAAAGATTTAAGAGTTAAGGGGTTATGTAAGGGTTTGGGTTCAGGGCTACAAAAAATAGGAGTTAAGGGTTTAGGGTTGGGTTCTTACTTATAGAGTACAATGTGTGGACCTTACAAACATATCCATGCTTACCTTGAGCCCCCCAATCCCTGGTAGGACACCCACCACTGACGTAGACCTTAGATAACCTTAAGCCCTAAACCCTAAACCCCTAAACCCTTAACCCTGAACCCTAAACCCCTAAACCCTGTAAACCCTAAACCCTAAACCCTAAACCCCTAAACCCTAAACCCTAAACCCTACACCCCTAAACCCTAATAGGGATTGCTGCGCACCTTGCTCCTCCAGGTGCTTGAGGTTCATAGGCTCTGGCTTTGCCCAAGGGCTCCTACGTAGTTCCTTTTTGGGTCTGTTATGGTTTTTTGGTAAGAGAGTATAATACACTACCCAAAAAGGAACTACATAGGAGGGTCTGGGTAAATTTAGAGGTTGCAAAAGAAAGGCTTTTCAACACCGAGAGAACAACGATCGAAGGACAACCCTGAAGGTCACGACGCCTTGTTTTCTTGGGTTCTGCTTCACTCCGCGCCAACGTGCAAGCCACTTGGGGCTTCCAACGCAAGCATCAAGCGTAACAAGTACATGTGCAGAGACACTTGGGTCTTCTGAACTACTTCCCAAAGGGTCCAAAGTACCTATATGGTACAAAGTATGGTTTCTGTATAGTAATTTCCCTTATGGTTTGGGTAAGTATTCCCCATATGGGTACGTAGGACCCTTTGGGCTTGGAATGAAATGGGAAGCATGTAGAATTCTTCCCGTACGTGACTCACGCTACTTATTTCCGGTCGCCCCCAAATGGATACCGCATGTACGTGTATATACACATATACGAATTTAGGGTTTAGGGTTTAGGGGTTAGGGTTCATTACATGTATATGCTCTCAGCGATAATCTTAGGGAAGGCTATATAGACTTACTAGTCAGCAACATCCGAAATGACACCCCAATTCACGTAAGCCTACATAATTCTCAACATGATTTTCAGAAGGTATTTTATACTTTGTTCATACCAGGAATATGGGACCACAACAATGGCGATTAAGTATCTAGGCTCCTATATAACTTGGATCCCATCCCACACCCCTGAACGGATCTAGAAAGAAGATCCCCATCAAGGGTCCCTAGAATTAGCCAAGAATGGTATAAACTACCATCTTGGGGGTTGTACTTCCTTTCTAGATCCCCCCAGAGTTCTGCATTGAAGAGGGTCTTCCTAGGAGCAAAAACAATCATGCAGGCTTTAGCTTGCATAAAACATTCAGGTTCGCAATTAGGGCTCAGGGCTTGCTGGACCAAATCTACAAAAGCCCCAGCAAGCCGAGTTCACCATCTCAGTTTTTGGAGTCTAGGGATACGATCGCTTACTAAGGGGGCCTTACAATAGCTACCAGCATACTTGATCCCTGCAGGATCGATACCTCAACCCCCTGTTCAAAACATGTTCCCAGTACGCTTTAATATGCTACAATTGGGATGTTCGTTATTTGGGGAGCAGGGGGGGAGTAGCATTAGGCGGATGTGGTTGCTGGACTTAGAGAGCTACACTGGGAACCCATTAAGTAATCTGGAGGTGATGTGCCCACCCCGGCAATCTCCCTAGGCCCTAGACGCCAGATCCCTAAAACTCAAACCCTGAAGCCCCAACCAAAGCCCTTTGGTAGAATTCTGCGCGCCACGCCCCTGCAAGCAGACATTTGTCCAGGCGGGAACTATCTAATCCTAATGGGACCCTTATCCCCTATATGGGCGAATGGGCTTCCAGGATTTAGAGGGTTTCTCTAGCGTTCAGGGTTTAGGGTTTGGAGCAATTCCATTCTGGGCGAGAACGTCCAGGGCGCCCTCCACGATGTTTCTGCCGCAGGCGCTGATACTGGCACCTGAGCACTCGTGAAGGTTGGTACCCACATAGCCTGGAATGTACTACTCCCAACCCCTAAACACCCGCCTAATCCCCCTGTTCATAAACTGGTCCCCGACCCCCTGTACCCCGTTCTGAAGCCATCATATCTGTTGGAGACATAGGATTAGTGGGTGAGGGGCTTCTTCTTTGGATTTCTTTGGGGTAGGGGGGATTACCTTGGGACTTTGCGGTACGAAAGGGATCCTGCTTGGGAAAATGACCTTTTGAGATTTGTGGCTCATGGACGAAAGATTGCATACTGTGGGACCACCCTGACCCCTTGTTTGTAAACTTTAAACTCTACACCCGAAGCCTTATAATCCCTAATACCCTAAACCTTAGAGTTCTTGAACGCGTAGTCATGGTTTCCCCTACTACCTCCTTCTATACTACCCCCACCATGATTCTGTCTGACTTAATGTTATTCAAGGAAATTGGACCCTAGGGCTCCAATTACCGAAAGAATGGGTTCTGGGATCTAGATACCCTACAGTTACATAGCCCAGTAACCCACTATTTAGGTGACTGGGAGCCCCAGGGAGAGCCAGTAAGGCAAACTCAGCTGGCGAGGGGGCAGTATACGGGAGGGTAGTACTGGAACACGCGATGTAAGCGTGGCGAAAAAAAATGCCCTCAACCCTAAACCCCAAACTGTCCCAATAGCATCCGACGCAGGGACTAGCGCCCTTGAAGAGACACTGCGAAGTGTTGACTACAGTGATTCCACTAACCTATGGGTCCAGGTAGGGTTTTGTAAGAGGGGTTTAGGGTTAGGGTTTGACTACAATGATTCTTCTAACCTATGGGTTCAGGTGGGGTTTAAGTTTGTTGTTTTTTGCAACGGCTCCTTTACGTCTGCACGTCGAAAGACATCCAAGTGTCGGCCAATAGGTTATTCCTGGGCTCCCTTGTGAAGTGACGGGTATCAGGACTCGAGTTTAGGGCTTAGGGCTTTCTAGGTTGCACTTAGGACCCCTATTAAGGGTTAACCCTTTGGTACGTATAATAGGGGTATAAGGGAATCCCAACGGGTTAAGGGTCTAAGGTCCAAGCTAAGTCCCAAGGAGCTTTGTGGAGGAAAGTCATCTTCTCGCAACCTACCTGAACAGGCACCTCCTTGGGCCCAACTCACATCTTACTTATTCAGATATTCAGGTACACGTAGCGTAAACCTAAACCGAACACCCTAAACCCTAACCCCGAAACCCTCAACCCTGGACATTCCATGCTGCCACAAATTATATAGCTCTAGTCTAAACACTCATAGTATCCCCCTCGATAACAACTCTAACAATCCCCTGTATGATCCTTTATATAACCTTTTGAAGGAGTCTGGACCATAGCTCAAGTAAGCTAAGACACTGAAGCTGATGTCGTCGGGGACCACCTCGGCCGCGTCCATGCTGGATAGCACCTGTGTGGTTCTCACTCGCAGCATATTTTTCACTTGTGAATGATTGATTAAGGGTTTAGGATTTAATCTTTGGGTCTAGAACTCAGAGCGAAGATCTAGGCCTGGTATATACAGACGTGCAGGACGAGGTAGCGTTTCAGGCATAGAAAGGCTTCAAAGATGCATCGCGCGAGTCTGCTCTTTAAATTGATTTTGGCATTGCGGCAGTTTAGGCTTCATGTAGAACCAATATAACGCTACAGCGGCAATTACGATGTACACGCACTGATGCCTGATCTACTGAGGTATTCTACACGACACAAGCTCGATGCATAATGGAAGTTCTGAGGGACTATTGGCTACTACCTGGTCATACCTTTTGTAAAAACCCTAAACCCTAAACCCTTAAACCCTATTCTAGTACCTACCTTGACCCATGGCTTTCCAAAATCATGCCATTCGGCCCTCTGAAGTTGTCAAGCCTAGCCCACAAAACTACAGTCCCCCAGAAGAAGATGGAAAATAGGGTTTGGGGTTTAGGGTTCAGGGATTAGGGGTATAGTCCAATAATAAGATCCCCATATACCCCATATTCTATCTACTTAAGGGGGACTCTATACCAAGACGACGAGTTACTACGAACGAGGATCTATGCATGTCCTAAAGCCCTAAACCGTATACGCTCCCCCAAACTGTTACGAAACCCTCACAGAGGCCCTACAAAGACTCCTGCCCTTGTTGAGAGGCGTCGATTCCATGTCCCTAGGCACTCTGAACCCTGCGTCCTAAACCCCTAGACCCTAAACCCATTCAAACCCTAAACCCCCGAAAACTGATCTCAGCAGCTGCCCCACCTGCAGAGCCCATTGCCATTGTGCTCCTGGATTCTTGAGTCCAGGTTACCCAGTAACCCCTCAGTAAGAGGGTTTGGTGTTTAGGGTTTAAGGTTTGGGGTTTAGGGTTCGGGGTTAGGTTTGGGGTTTAGGGTTTCGGGTGTAACTAGGTTACCCTGTAACCCTTCAATAACAGAGGTACTTTTTTTCCCTAAGTTTCAGCTTTGATAAGGAGACCCGGCACACCTTTAAAAAAGGAAAAAGGGTACCACTGGACTGTCTAGGAGCCAGGGGAGGGGGGCTAGGTTGAAAGTTGGTTTGGGTTTGGGTCTCTCCCGGTCTTCATCATGCCTTTCCGCTAATATGCCACACTCAACAAGCCTTGTACAAGCTGGAGTTGGGGTTTAGGGTTGAGGATCTCGGAGTACATCCTAAACCCTGAACCCCAGGCTCCGGGCCCTAAATCCTAAACTCTAGAACCTAAACCCGACGCTATTCCCTTACCCTGCGTCTCGACGTTAGAAGGCATTACCCACTTCGGACAGTGTAAGTCCAGGAGTGGTAACAAGTACCTACGCTGGGGCGCGACGGGTGCCCTCCACCCACTATTCACGTTGAGCTATACCTGGACCCCTAAAGTATGTAGAATTATAGCCTATTGTGCTGTTTTTAAGCGTTTAGGGCTATTATTTTACATACTCTTGGGGTTTAGGTAAGTATGTTGCAGCGAGAACAACCATGATCGTAAGTTCCATATTTGAACCTTAGACGTATAGTCCCCCTTAAGTAGATAGAATATGGGGCATATATGGGGATCTTATTATAATATCCCCAAAAGCCATATTCTAGCTACTTAAGGGGGACTATAGGGGTATTTAGCTATGAGGCCTCACCCGTCCTCATATTAACAAAGCCTGTGAGACCTATCAGGGAAATTTTCTCGTGAAGAGCTGAATTAATTATCAGAAGCATGTCCTTTCTCGCAGGCGCTGATGCTCGCATTGAAGCTAACCTCGCTGAAGGCAACGGCGGCGGCAGGGATTTCGGTCAATACCTTGCTGATCCAGAAACACCCTAGACCCCTAAACCCTAGCTTGCTCCAAGAAAGAGCTGCTTCTTAACTACCTGGACCAAGGGTTAACCCTTTAGGTACCTATACTAGGCGTACAAGGGAATCCCAAAGGGTTAAGGGTCTAAGGTCCAAGCAAGTTTCAAAAAAATCTCGGGCCTGCCTTGTTTGTTAAAGTTTAGGATTTTAGGGTTTCTACTAGGAAAGCTGGGCAACTCAAGGAGAGAATCACAATCACAAGGCTGCTGAAGAACACTAACTGAACCACCTCAACTATAAACCGCAAACTCTAAACTCTGAGCCCCGGGCCCCTCACAAACCCTAAGATCTCAACTCGAATTCCCTCGACATACTGGGATTAGCAGGGAACAAGAGAAAAAATGCATGGGGATTATATTCCCGGTAAGTCAAACCAGTTTTTAATTTCATTGGGCTCCGCAGGTACCTTCAATCCTTGCTGCCATTCGCCGGCCTTCTCGCAGGCACTGATCCCGGCACTCATGGAGAAGTCGTTCCGTGCGATCCGCACAGCGTGCATGCCTGGAACATGGAGATTGAAAAGCTTACAGTCTACCTGCCCCCCCCCAAGTATAACTACACCCTAGTAGGTCACCCGAGGGCTCCAGTTACCTCAATAATAGGTTCTGGGTTCTATATACCCT
>CAJNIZ010043570.1:0-12491 GCA_905231905.1 Symbiodinium pilosum | reverse complement strand
TATTTGGGCCCTAGAACCCTATTAAATGGGTCCTTGGACCCTTATAGATTATAGCTACATGGCCCAGTACCTACGAATTAGGTAACTGCGAGCCCCAGGCTACACACAGGAGCTACACAGAGTCAAATTAAGGGTAGTTGGCGGGTCATGGTATGGCCGAAACTAGAGGAGAGGGCGTAGGAGTGGGAGTTGGTTGAATGGAGACGGTTTAGGGTTTAGGGTAAGGTAACCCAAAGGGTCCAGGCACCAATTAATTATAAACTTGGGACTAGGGTAGTAGCAATCATGATACATCCTTTGGGTAAGTATATGATTTTAAATGATGATTAAATACTTGGACCCTGAGGGTGAGAGCATGGACAATGAGATGGACACTGGGTTTATGGAAGGGTATATGAAGACTGTAGCGCAGAACCAAAATGGTTTGAATGGATTAAAGAGACTGTAATTTAGGGGCCGAAATGTTTTGAATGTGGGTTCGGGTCCATTGCGCCATAGCTATATGAGGAGTATGGGGGGGGGGGGGGNNTAGTGTTGGCCATGATTCAGGCAACTACACCAGCCTTATAGCTTTGGGGTTTAGGGTTTAGGGTGTGAACAGTTCAGCAACCATTAACTCCTGTAGCCCCCAAGGCGCACTGAACTTCAGGTGGCGCAGGATGTTCTACGCCAGCGGTATAGAAGGGCCCACTAGCCCAAATGGATCCCTACACCCTGAACAAAAAAAAACTCATGCCAGATAATGGGCTCTCACTGCTTTGGGGGCCCTAAAGCGCCAGTATCTGGAGCATTTGGACTCCGAAGCCCTAAACTCATGGACCCCGAGCAATGCACACCCTAAACCTGAAACCCTGAATATCGACTTGGGTCCAGTGAAGCTGTGAGCCCTATACCCCTCGGCTTTATAGGGCTCCAGGGTTTGGGCCAAGACCCCTAACCCTAAGCTAAGGGTCCGTGTATACTACTACTGATGGAGGAAACGGCTGCAGCACGCTAATCCCCCACCTTAAACTGATGATTACAGTGATCTACAGAATGAGGTGGTACAAGATTTCTTCCAGCAACAGTATGAGCTATAGCCTATACTCCTAGCATCCTGCCTAACAACCCTATAACGCTGCCCCATACACTCCCCGAGGAGTTTAGACTATAGTTCGTATACGTGTTTGGGCCCGTCTTGCTAAATCTTCTCGTGCCTGAAAGCAGCTGAAGAGCTATTTGCCACTCTCCGCCCTTTTCGCAAGCACTGATGCATGCATCCAGGCTAAACTCATTGGGCTCCACCCTGGCAACATAGATGCATGAAAGCAGCTGTAGGGCCATTTCCTGGCATAGTCAGCAATGGAAGGAATGGGGTCTGGGACCTATGATTGTTTTGGGGGAGTATCCGGGCAGTGCCGTAGCGGCCTCCATTCCAGACTCTTACTCCTAGGCTTCCGATCCTTTACCAAGTTACCGGTTACCCGAACCACGAAACCCCAAACCTTCAACCTGAAGAGCTAGGGTTTAGGGTTTAGGGTTTAGACCGTGTCACCAAGTTTCCCAGTGCCCGACTTTCTCGCATGCGCTGATGCCGGCGCTGAAGCTGATTACATCCTGGGTTGCTGTTAAGGAACTTAAATTAAGTTACCATAATGGGCATATATAGTAAATAATAGGGTTTCCCCCATATAGTAACTTAAATTAAGTTCCTTAACAGCAACCCAGCATCAGGCCACAGCACCAAGCGCTGCATCTCTTGCAAAAGCTGCATCGCAAGACGCCACTGCTCTCCTAGTGTTGATACTAAACATCCTGCGTGACCTCACTATACTATAGTACCCAGAGGGTCCAAATACCCAATAATTAGGTACTTGGGTTCAGGGCAATGGTAATGATGGTACAGGTGTTGGGTAAGTATTATTCAGAACTTGGACCTTTAGGGGTAGTAGAATTCCCAAGGTATAAGGTACCTAGGGTCATGCAGGATTTTTAGTATCCACCGTAGTTGAAGGATTAGGGTAATGATAACCCGATTCTATCTGGTACTTGTAACGATATCATAAGCGAGTTGCGGGACGCTTGGGCGGGGGATAATGGGGCTCTGAGTACAGTTTTACTGACCCCGAAACCATAGACCTTAGTGATAATATACACAGAACCTCCCATCAATTTGGAGGATCCCGGCACTCAGGATTTGGGTTTTTAAGGTTTCCACAGGATGTTGGATCACTACCACAAGGTGGATGAGAAGATTCCCAACAACCTCTCCCAATGTGGGGTGTTATGTGGGGCTAGTAGGGGTGATAAAAATGGGAGTTATTGGGAGCGCCATATGGGGCTCATAGAGATCTTACAAGGAGGCAGAAGGGAATTTTCAGGGAAACCATGGGCTCCTTAAAGGATCTGTCCTCTCTGAAGCCCTTGGGAACCTTAAACCCTACATCCTGGCCCCCCAACCCCCAACCCCAAACCCTAAACCCTAAATCCTGGACCCCAAATCCTGAGTCCCAAGCCCTACGCCCTAAATCTTTAAACCCTAAATCCTCAACACTAATCTTGGCGGCGCCCACGCGCCATCCACATTATTTCAAGCTGTACAGTACAAGCATCGGTAGCGCATGGCAGCCGTAAAAAAACACCAAACCCTAAATCCTAAACCACAAATCCTGAATCCCAAGCCCTACGCCCTAAATCTTGAAAGCCTAAATCCTAAACACTAATCTACCTGAGACCAAGTCTCCCTTCTCGCAGGCGCTGATTGTGGCGTTAAAGCTGATCCTGCCTGGCGTCGCCGAGGCGGCTGGCATCGTTGACCTCATACAAATGTTGATAGCTTGGGGTTTCGGGTTTAGGGTGTAGGGATGAGGATGTAGGGTCTATTGTTTAGGGCTGGGGGTTGAGGACTTAGGGTTTAGAAGTCAGGGTTTAGGACAAAAGGTTTAGGGTTTACCCTAAACCCCAAGCCCTCAGCCGTGTTGAGGGTGGGTTCCCCTACAGTATCACCCATCCCCGAAGTTTTTCCCCCTTGGCTTCAATTACCTAAGGTTTAGGGTGTTTTAGGGTTTAGGTTAGGGTTTACGGTCAAAAGTTTAGGGTTCTTTGGCGGTGCATATTACGTGTATAGACGTATATACCCCGATTTTGTGAGAGTGGGGGAAAACATTATGCGGGATTACCCAAAGAACTTTCGGCAAGACAGAACCGTAGATGTGACGGTTTCCATTAAGGGTGGGGGTTCCCAATATAGATCCCGAAGTATCTTAATCCGAGTTCTTGGGACCCCCACAATTCAAAATGGGACCCTGGCTTTGGGCAAACCCCTTAAAGCCTATCAATCCCCATAGATCCCTTCATATGACCCCATATATCCCCTGTAAAGGGACCCCAAAATTTGCAAAACCTCCATGTGTTCCACTGGGCCCAGTGACAAGAGATGAAGGGCCATCTGCCATCGACCGCTCCTCCTTGAAGATCAAGGTTTGGGTTGTGGTTGGGCTGGGTTTAGGGCTTTAGGGTGCATTCAAGGTTCGGTACTTTGGGGTTTGAGGATGGAATATAGGGCATATGGGGATCCTATCTTAGTATATACACCCAAAGCCATAGTCTATCTACTTGAGGGGAACTATACTTATATTTTGGGATTCTTGGGGTGTTGGGATGCTGTTTGGATTTGGGGTTTAGGGTTTCAGGATTGGGGCGTAGAGTAGTGCGGAAGTGAACGTAGGGTTTAGGGTTTAGGGTTTGGGGGTTTAGGGGCTTTGGGGTTTAGGTTTTCGGATTTGGGATTTGGAGTTTTTAGGGTTTAGGGGGTTTGGGGTTTAGGTTTTCGGGTTTGGGATTTGGAGTTTAGGGTTTAGGGGCCCTAAAACAAAACAGCGCCTTTGCTAGGAGCACAGAGACTGGATACTATGTCAGGTATGGAATAGGTAATTGTTTCTGTAGAACGCCACACAAACCAAGCGGCAATTTCATTATCCATCCTATGTCCATTTCATTCTCCAATGATCCCCAAGCCCTAAACCCTAAACAGTAGTTAACTTTGTGTTTGCCATTCTTCCTACGCAGCCCCAACATTTATAGTTGATTCCACTTTCTTCTTCCATTATTCCTCTATAATATCTGCATATAAATCCCATGGGACTGGTAATTATTTATACTTTAGGTCTTTCTCCCTTACAGTAACAGTTACCATAATGCACCATAGGAGTTACAATATTCACTTAATAAGGCTCGAAAATGGACAATTACTGCAAGGGGAATAATTCAAGATGTACTGTTCAGGGCTTCTTGCAAGGTGAAATCAATCACCTGAAGCTGCGGGGCGGCCCCCGAGCAGGAACCTTGAGGGTCAGGGTTTAGGGTTTCCCTGGGGCTCCATGTCTATAAATGAGCCCTACATTGGGCCCCAATGTCTATAAATAGTGCCTACATTGGGCCATTTGGAGCCCTAGGGTTTAGACTGGGACAAAGTGAGAACGGCCGTGAGCAGTACGCTTCGAAGGGAATTATGGGCAACCAGGTCCCCTGGATTAAGGGTTTTAAGTTTAGGGCTTCGGTGCTTGGATATATGTCTAACAAGTAACCAAGCGAAGTAAATTTTGGCCGGACAATTTGTATGCTGGAAATAAATTTGGGCCCAGGATATGGTCTACAGAGGTACTTGGACCTCCTGGCCCAGATTGAAACCCTGAACCCAAACGGTCAAAAGCACCTACGCACTACAAAGTATGGATAATTACTGTAGTAGAAGCTTGCCTTATGGTTTGGGTGAATGTTCCCTGGACCAGGAGCCCTACACTCTATGGGTACTCAGGACCTGTCGGGCAAGAGCCCTAGGCTTCGAGAAGCTTTCCAGCGCCGAGTGTCTCACAGGCGCTGATCGTCGCGTTGTAGCTGACTGCGTCAACCTTGGCTAACCAAATACCCAGCATTCCCTTCTCCCTGTAGTCCCCCTAGACCATACCCAGTACTCACCTCTCCCTAACTGTAGTCCCCCTAGACCTTCAATTCAAAACATCTTCATAATCGTTCCCGGGGGCTATACTGTTATAAAAGATCAAAAAATCAATTCCTAATGATGTAGAAGCTACATGTAGGGTACCAATACATATCCGGGGAACATTCATTATTAGGCAGGGTAGGCGGCTTCATTAATCGGTGGGAAGGACAGAGAAACAGAGGCAAAACCTAGAGGTCGACCACAGTGAGCCAAAATACGCCAGATAGGAAAACGTGGTGTAGGGTTTAGGGTTTAGGGGTGTTTAGGGTTTAAGGCTTAGGGGCCTTTAGGGTTTAGGGTCCGTGGAGCCGAATGTCCCCTGAAGAAAGAAGTGGAATGCACCAGGAGTCCAAAGATGACCTTAGGGATCCAAATAGCCTAATATTCACAATATTTACAGACTTTGGGGCGCAATTTAAGTGTTGTTTCTACACTTGGATCCCTAGCGTGATTTGAGGAGTACGGATCTTGGAGGAATGGATCCCCATGGCGGCCTGTACCTTTTCTTCTCGAATTCCTTCATTCCCTTCTTACAACTCTCGACCCTAAGCCCCATACATCTCCATATCTTACATGCAGATTATCTGCCTGTGTATATGTATAATATATATATATAAACACATTGACCCTTCATAAGCTTACATGCCAATTATATATACATATATATCTGGTAGTTACCCCAAATAGGGGGAATCCAATATAGACCCCCAAAATACTATAGTCCTTAATAATCGGGAACCCCAAAAAAGTACCCCTAATTTTGGGAAACCCTAAACCCTATAAATCCCTATATAACCCTATTCAGCCCCTTTAAAGGTACCCTTGACTGCACAGCCTAGCTGCAGCAACGCGTGCCTCAGGCATCTGCGACAGCAAGCCCAAAGCTCTTTGCCATTGTCCACCTACGGATTAGAGTTTGGGGTTTAGGGCTTAGGGTTTAGGATGTTTAGGGTTTAGGGCCTACAAGGAAATCAGACGCCATAGCTTGTTTAGGGTTTAGGGATCTAGACACTGGAATCCTCCGTAGCTTACTGGTGCCTAGAAGGGAACATGGGAGTATATTATGGGGATTACATAGGGATTCTATTCCCCTATTCCCTACGAACAACCAGTAGGATAAGAGTTGACAGAAATTTCGCAGTGGTTGTGTAGAGAACCCTATCCCAGCCCCCAACACCCAACTATAAAGTATCACTACTACATGTTCCCCCATGCATAAAAGAAACTTATTTGCTGAACATCTGTAATATTAGGATGGGGGGCATTTACAACTGGTGTGCATGGATTTGTGGTCTTGATTTTCTTTTCTAATCGAAACCACCAACACTGACCAGCTTCTAGAGCATGAGGGTGAGAAGATGACAATTTAGGGCCCAATACGGCTTAATGACGGAATGGAGAAGAACAAGGAAACTATGATGGGTACTAGATATGCAGTGTTCAGGGGTTAGCGTTTGGAGCTTAGGGTTTGGGGTTGAGGGGCTTTGCAGTTGTTCCCTTTAACAAGGGATACGTTTTCTGAAAACAGGATTGCCTTTTGCAACCCTAGGCACAGCGCATGGTATGTGTAGAAGGGGTCGTAAGTGACGCTCTTTATATAGTCAGGAAACGTATTTAGAAGATACAATATTGAAATGTTCGGAAACTGTCCCCGTGAATGCCCCGTTCCCGAATATCATCGTGCTTCTAGCTCAGAGTATGCAAGGACCTCAAAAGAAAGACCCAGAGCATACAAGAACCTCGAAAGGAAGACCCATAGCTAGAAGAACACTCCAAATCCAGAAAAAATGCTGCATGCGATATCTTTGAAGTCCCCCATGCCTTTGGCACAGGCGCTGATCACCGTGCTGAAGCCTAAGAATTTGGGTTTACAATTCCTTATAGCCAGAGAATTTGCGGCTGCAATTGCTGGTAGGGTTTGGTCATGTAGGGGGTTATCGGATTGTGGGCTTCTGGTCTCGCATTTTGGGCTTAGGGTTTTCGCGCTTAGGAAACTCTTGATCTCCACAGGTTTCAATTTGAATCCTCTCCACCAGCATTATTGAAAACCCCCGACCACGAAATATTAGATACGCCCAACACGACATGATATACCACAACTGGAATGATGTTAGGGGCGGGGGTCTTAATTCTAGGGGGTGGACACTGGGATGGGCAACGATTTGTGTGATACTTGCAGATGTTCTTTTCTAAGGTTAAAACCATGGGCCACTAGTATGGGGCCTTAACCCTGGGATCCTTACATACCTATGTACCCTACATGTACCCTTACGGGTCCCTAGAATCCACGCAAAAGGCCCAAGGGCCCATATTGGGGGCCCATACTTCTAACCTTAGATATATGGAGGGGTGATTACCTTCAATACGCCCCCAATCTACGAACCCTAAACCCTAAACCCAAGCCATAGTTAATATACGCTGGTCCCCCGTTATAACCCGTGACCTAAACCTGCTCGGTTTGGATAACTGGGGTTACTATATGGCTTGTAGGGGGTATACATATACGTACTAAACCCTAAATCACATTGATTTCGATATTAACAGTTCCGATCACATGAGACATCTTGCGAATAGGGCGACTAAGAGACAGGCTTCTTTTGGGATCAACCAATAACACTCAAAGCGAATGTATCATCGGATATCTCATCGAATAGCTCTTTAAGAGCCAGGGAGGCGGGCTCATTCCAAACCGAACCCTGAGCGCTGGCGAAATTTCTGCCCTGGTCCAAGAGACCCGGGGGCACTGAACCTTTAAGCCCTCAAACCCCTAGCCCTTATACCCCTAAACCCCTAAACCCCTGACGTGGCAGTTGTATATAGGCTGGGCAACGTTCAGCTCTAGACGGTGGAGTAGCGTGATGAGTGAATAAATGAAACCCTAAACACTCAATCCTGAACCCTTGCCCTTAGACCCTAAACCTTTAACCCTGAACCCTCAACACTAAACCCGAATTAAACTGGGCACTCCGTAAAATGGGGGGGCCAAAGCTTTGGAAGCACCAGGTAAGCTTAACGTTTAACGATATAGAAATGCACCCAAGGTTCACATCCCAGCCCCAAAAGACCTAACGAATACAACCTGGGCCACACTAGGAGGTTTGGGGTTTAGGGTTGAGGGAGCCCAAAATCCTCTAAACCCTACACCCTAAACCCTTCCGACCCAGGGGCTGACGACCGTAGGAAGCAGTTGCCACTCAGGAAACCGGGACATCAAGTGCAAGGCAGCTTCCCACTGGCCAGACGACTCCTGAGTTGGCGAAAGGTTTTGGGCCTTAGGGTGTCCCAATGGGTCCATGTAGCTATCTGGCATATACTTAGGGCCCAGAGGGGTCCCATATGATTACTATGAGGCCCAAGTATATACAACATAGCTACATGGACCCTTTGGGTGGGGGAACCTGTAAGAAGATTTGAAAGAAACGGTGTAGAGATTACGTTAAGGTAAGTAGACCATGGGGCAACGACAAAACAACAACTGGGATTACAACAAACAATTCCCCAAGTGAGATCCTGGGCAGGCGAGGGTGTGAGGTGACGTAATCCTCTATTGAGAAGCGTGGAGAGAATCCTGCAGCATCTCATGAACCCTATACCCTAGGAATTACACCCTAAACCCTTAACCCTAGACCCCAAACCTAATTAAACCCTAAACCTAAACCCCAAAACTAATTAAACCCTAAACCCTAATCTTAAACCCGAAGCCGTAAACCCTGTTCCTAAGTGGCTTGCAAAATTCAATCCACAGGTTCTACCCCCCGACTTGCACGGAGCGCGGTCGAAGTGTCTTCACAGTCGTCATGTAAGGGGGTATATTGGATTACATAAGAATGCATACAGTTTAAGCCTTCAGGAGTAAATGAATTGTGTCAAGCTGACATGGAACTCCGCAAGGGGCCAAATCAGCAAAAAGGGGTCTGGGAACTGCGGAAGTTGCAAAGGGGGGTTAAGCAGATGGGGTTTAGGGGAATTAGGGAAAGGCTCAGGCACAAGTGGTGTTTATGAGGCCCTACACCCTAAACCCTAAACCCTGGAGTCCAGCTTGAGGTTGGGGGCTCAGGGTTTGGGACGAAATTCTACTGATTGTGGACTCTATTGGGATGCAGCGTGGCCACAAGCTTCCCCCCGCGCAGTTTTTTTTTAGGGATTAGGGTTTAGGGATTAGGTTTTAGGGATTAGGGTTTAGGTGTTAGGGTTTAGGGCTTAACCCTAAGCCTTCAAACCTCATGAAAAGGGGGTGGTTAGGTAAGCCCCCAAAGCCTAAGTCCTACTAAGCCTAGTTTCACAAGCGGTCCCGAAGCCCAAACCCTAACCGCTAAACCCTCAACCCTGAACTTTTGAACCCCTAAACGGTTTAGGGTTTAGGGTTTAGGGTTTAACCCTCAACCCTAAATCCTCCGAGGATGAAATTTGTAGGCCAAGCCTCACAGCCGCTCATGGCAGCATTGAAGCTGATCTCGTTGGGCAGCCTAGGTGGGTTTAGGGCTTGGGGTGCAGGGTTTAGGGTTCAGGGTTTTGGGTTTGGGGTTAGTTTAAGCTTGAATGTTTCAGGTTTAGAGTCTACGTAGTGTTTAGCATAACAGTGCCGGAGTAAACTGGTTCTGACTCCGTTACAGGGTGGAGGCAGTAAAAGAATCCAAGACTTCAACTGTTACTACAGTACGTGTCAAACATGGATCTCGTTTTTTCAAGCGCACGACAAATCCAGAATGCCCTTCTGCAGACCCACAAGGGTCCAAGGTATAGGATACTTAGGGTCATGCAGGATCTCGTATCAACCATACAACCACCTGGGTTGCGATCAGGCTAGGTCACTTGAATTGAGCCTTGAACCCCGATCCCTGACGTAAGGGCTCCTGGCATTTAGTATCTAGGGTATGGTTTTAAGCATGCCTTCTTAAGTCCTAAACTTCAAACCCCAAACCCTAAACCACGCCCAAAGTAGGGAATTTATACTAAATCCCCGAAGCCTATCAACAAAACGACCGAGAACAAAGGACTCCTGGGCGAATTTCAAACATCATGTATGGTTCAGGAATTAGGGTTTAGGGTTTCAGGACCTCAACCTTCTAAGCTTTCAAGCACAGTCTGCCCGTACCATGTCCCAGAAGCACAACAGAATCGGGCATTTCCACCAGAAGTTGAAGAGCCATCCGCCAGTTTGAGGCTTGAGCGCAAGCACTCATAGCCTTCCCAAACGTGTATGGGGGGTCTCCAGAAGTTAGGGGTCACCGCTTGGCTTCCCTATAAGAAGGATCAATGGGGGTGGCGGAGGTGGGGTATACATTCAACGCCTTGAATCTCGCACCACCTTCTATCAGACAATAACGGTATAATCCGAGGTGGTGCAAGATTTCTCCTCGTCTGAAGTCCCTCAGGCATTGCAGACACCGGACGCGGATTCTTCTAAGTGACGCGGCGCAACTACTTTCAGGGTTGGGTAAACTTAGTCAGTAGGCGGATAATGGGGATAGCTGGACTTATTATATGGCCTAGAGGCTTTACTACATATGCTAAGTCCCTCTGACCCTCCAAGTTGGGTAAGTAGCTTAGCACAATAAACCCTAAACCCTGAACCTATCGCCGCTACATCTCGCATCCATGTCCAGTCTTTCCTTTCGCTACGAGTGAAGCTCTGCCAAGAGTTGTTGCCATTGTCATTGTTGCATTGTTGCTTAGAGTTTAGGGTTTACGGTTCGGGGCTTAGGGTTTAGTGTCTAGAGTTTAGGATTTAGGGTATAGGGTTAAGGATTTAGGGTATTGCGAACATACAAAGAATGAGAGAAAACTCGTCCCAGAAGGAATCCGGCAGCTGCACTGAAGCTTATCCTCAGCTGCTGATTCCCTCGCAAAAAAGAGCGGGCTTACCTACTGGTCGTTAGTAGGGAATAACGGAATATAATACCTATACAATCCATATACAACTTATAAGATATCCGGGCCTAAACATCTACCAATAGGTTTGTGCTTCTTTGAAGTAACCTGTACTACTATTCTACAAAGAACCTAGGATCAGAATGTTGGTAAAGATTCAGGCCCTTGTCTTAGCCACTTTAGACACTTAGACCCAAAGGTCTTTCAGAGGATTTTGGGCTGAGTATCACATCCGCCACATGGCTTTGCGACTCCATCTCCGTCAGAAGCTGCAGCGCCACCTGATTGACAGGCCCCTCCTCAAATGGCAAATGGAACCATGGCATGGGCTTGTATAACGATGTACATTTAGGGATTAGGGTTACGTTTCGGGGTAAGGGCGTCGGGGTCCCTGATAACATTGAGCCGCACAAAAAGCTGCTTGACCTTTAGCTGTCAGGGATATATAGTGCTGGAAGGTAGTTGAGGATCTTGCTACGAAGAGCGTTGCAATTTAGAAACCTACGGAAGCATTTGACTTAGCATCATCTGAAACCATAAGAAAATGTGGCGTCCTTGAAATAATGTTAACCTAGCATAAGTTCTTGCTAGCCCTGAACCATCTGTACACATCTTCATTGTTCACTGGCCTCCCATCGCCCAGCGGTCTCACAGGCGCTGATTGCGGCATTGAAGCTGACCCTATCAGGAGACACCTGAGCAACCCTAAACCCTAAACACGCGGCTTAGGGTTTAGGGTACCCTAAGCCCTGAACCCTAAACCCTATCAGGCCACGCCTGAGGCTCAGGGACATGAGCATATGCATTTCCCAAAGGGTGGGTCCATGTAGTTATACAGTATAGGGTTTAGGGTTTAAGGTAGGTATATAGTATATACTATACTAGGGACCCAAACGGGTTCCCATATCAATACTCCAGGGCCCAGGTATCTGCTACATAGCTGCATGGACCCTTTGGGTTTTAAGGTTCAGGGCGTTGGGTTTTAGGGTTTAAGCGCTGGGGCGGGGGGGGGGGCTCTATCTATCCATATATAACAAAGCATGTACCTACCTTTTTCTATTACATGCCTTTCTCAGCCTCAAAAAATAGATGTCATTGTGTCTGCCTTTCGTGCTTCCAAGCAGCACAACCCTCAGGCAAAACCCCGCCCATGCATGAGCGGTCCTTCATTCAAATCCCGCTGCTCCCTATAAAAAAACTAAGCTCCCGCTGGCTTTAGGGTAGGGTTGTTGTTGTGGCTTCAGGCTATCGGACATTGAAGCAGTATTTATTACATTTTCGAACGAGACCCTTACCTAGTGCCGAAACATTTCGCCTCACACTTCAAACGCTCTAAAATCTCCAGGCTCTGAAACCAAATTCGAATCCTTCTGCTCTAGGAGAGCACTTTGAAATCTAAGGGGGCTTCAGGGCAACGTGGGCCCATGTACCTTCCACCCAACTAACCATGCGCCCCTCAAGTCCCTCAATATGGGTTAAATTGGGCTTGTATAAGTACCAAATATAATTCGGGTAGAGTCGTTAGAGTTGGCCTGAGCCTCAGCTGAACCCTAAACCCTACATCCCTAAACCCTAACCCAAAACCCGAAACCCTAAACCCCTAGACCCTAAACCCTGACCCCAAAACCCCAAAACCCTA
>CAJNIZ010043569.1:37321-47735 GCA_905231905.1 Symbiodinium pilosum | reverse complement strand
AGAGAGAGAGAGAGATGTATATATAGATATACATAGATATAAATGTAAATATACAGTTTAGGGTTCAGGGTTTGGGTTTTACAGGGTTTTACAAGGATATATAAGGGGATCTGGGGGGGGGGGGGGGTTAGGATGCCGATGCAAGGCCTTGGGCTCACAACCCATAAGATCTACTAACCACTGACAGTTGTTTAGGGGTTAGGGTTTAGGCGCTCCCTCAGTTGAGGTATAATCCCTATAGTTTCCATGTTCTTTTCCATTATATCTTTCGTAGTAGGTTTCCATTTTCTTTTCCATTATACTATAGTAGTAGGCTTCCATTTTCTTTGCCATTATACTATTATAATATGAGCTATAGTCTAAACTCCTAGCATCCTCCTTAAAATCCCCTATAATAGTCCCCTATATAAACCCCCTTTAAGGAGTTTAGGCTATAGCTCATATAGTAGTTTTCATTTTATTTTCCACTATCCCATTATAAATTAATAAACCCTAAACCCTATTATAATATCAGGAAAGCAGCTCAGCCCCAAGCGACTCATCCTCGAAGTCCTTGTAAACCTTGCGAATCCTCAGCAGCAAAAAGGCGAAAACTTATAGTTCCCCCTCAAGTAGATAGAATATGGCTTTGAGTATATTATACTAAGGTCCCCCTTAAGTAGATAGAATATCTTGGGGTGATACTGGGATAACGGAAAGGAAAATGGCAACTACTGTTTGGGGTTTAGGGTTTAGGATTTAAGGTTTAAGGTACCCCTTAAGTAGATAGAATATGGCTTTGGGTATGTTATAATAAGATCCCCATATACCCCAAATTCTATCTACTTAAGGGTGACTATAGCCATTGAGGGATTTAAGGCGGGCGCGTGTGTCACGCGACTAAGCAGGCAGTGGCATGAATTCTTCGCTCTGTTGCACGTCGGGCCTGCCAAAGCCCACTTGGGTTGATAGAACTAAGTTTAGGAGATCCTGAAGCCGCCTACTGCTCGAGGTTTGGTATCTAGAAACCGAAATCTGCAGAAGGCTGACCGTAATGTGGCTTCTACGCTCATTGGCGGTTAGTAGGGAGTAAGGGAGTACAATCCTGATATACATTAATCCCTAGAAAACATCTTCGCGATTCCCTACTATACGCCAGTAAGTCTGTTCCAGAGTCTACACCCTAAACCAAAAATCCGAAACTCTAAACCATGCCAGGAGATAATGAGACTCCTGTGCCAGATTAAGGTTTCCATTGGTTCAGGGTTTAGGATTAGGGTCTAGGGATTAGAGATTCGGTTTTAGGGAGGTTTTCAACAGACATTTCAACCCCCTCCCGTGCAGTGGCACCCTCAATGGAGCACTAGCTGTTGGAAACCCCAAACCCGATATATCCCTATGTATGCTGAGATATCCCTGTCTGTCCTATATATCCCTACGACCCCATAGATTGGCCTGACCTAAATTTAAATACCAAGCCCCAAGCCCCACATCCTGTATCAACCCGGACTTGAGCGACTGCCAGAATTACAGGCTAAACTCACCCCGAAAGCTAACCCTAAACCCCAAACCCTAAATCCCAAACCCTAAACCCCAAACCCTGAACCCCAAACCCTGAACCCCAAACCCTAACACCCAAACCCTAAACCCCAAACCCTGAACACCAAACCCTAACACCCTAACACCCAAACCCTGGACCCCAACCTAAAACCGTGTCAGCTCAGTAGCTGGTTCACTTCATCCTCGCGGTGAATACGCCTCGGGCTGAACTTGGTGGTGCTTTGGGTTTAGGGCTTAGGGCTGAGAATGAGGAAGTGGAAGAATGCATACAGCTTTAAAAATGGGATTCTCCAGAGGCATGCAGGATAAATTTAGCGTTTTAGGGCTTCGGGAATAGTTAGGGTTTAGGGTTTGGGTTTTAGGCTTCTTGATGCTTAACGGGGCAGTGGAGGAGTGGAAAATTGAATGGAGACCGGTTCAGGGTTCAGGGCTTACAGGTGCTCGAGCGGGCGTGGGGGAGTAAATGCAAGGGTGGTTTCTGTTCATGGCTGGGTTGGGGATCATTGGTGCTCAGGGGGTAGTGGGGAAGCGAATTTGGGTACCATGGCAGTTTGGTATATGCGGGGCTCATATAAGGATTATTCGTCGTCATAAACAAAGCATTATAGGGATCCACTCCCCTACTCTCTCGCGTTATGGGTCCTCATAGCAGGCCTGCCGCGAGCACGAGAAGTTGCCAGTAGCACGGCAGCATGAGGCTTAGGCATAAGTAGTAGATACACACAGAAAGCCTCAAGAGTACGCATGAGATCAAGCAGGTATGGGGAGCAGATTGCCGCCTATTCCCCCTAAACCGTAAACCCTAACCCCATACACCCCAAGTTTGGACATTAGATTCCTATCCCCATCCCTTTATATTCGAAAACATGCATCAGAACCGTGGCGATGCCTTTTTGGGCGTCTCGAGATTATAGGGCCCCCCCGACAAAGCGCCCTAATTGCTGGAAACTCTAAACCCTATAAATCCCTACATCCTTCTTTGAAACGGCCTGCAGCCCCTTTCAGAGTGGCCCCACCCCAAACCCAGCCCCACCCTAAACCCTAAGCCCTTAAACCCTAAACCCCAAAACACTAAAACCCACCAGAAAAGTTCGGTGAGTGGAAACTCCGCGCTCCGGGCATCAGCCGGAGAAACTCTTGAAACTCAAGAGCTCCTGATCCGTTGAAGTCCACCTGGACTGGGTTTGGGGTTTAGGGGTTGGGGTTTTAGGTTTAGGATTTAGGGCTTCGTGTTTGGGATTTAGGGTTGAGGATTTAGAGTTTGAGGTCTGTTTTTTGCCACACCCTTTTTCTGCCGACTGCAGAACGGAGGGCGGAATGCGTGGGTTGAGGGCTTAGGGTTATACAAAGTTGTGGTGCTTAAGTTTTAAGATCTTTTCGGGTTATGGTCAACCTTGGCTACAGTCAAGGTTTTCTTATATGTCCAACGGACTTATAGCCTGCCCTTAAAGGGCTTATAGGGATTGTATGGGGTTACATAGGGGTGCACTTCAACATTGGAAGATAAATACGGAAAATGAAATGGAAACGGGATTATATGAGGCATTATCATGTGGGGATTATATCAGCGGTGTATCACCTAGGTGCGGAGTGGGGGAGTGTATACAAACACGAATAGTGTGGCTATTTATGGAGATTCTACAGGCATTGTTACAGAGATCCACTCCCAACCTTCCCTTAAGCATCACTAGGCTGGAAGGTCTCTTTAAGTCAGGACGCTTGGCTGATCAACATCTGGAGCTCATCAAGCTTCACGATGTGGCCCAAATGCCTCCAAGGCCCGTCTATGAGACAACAGGTTGAGGGTTTAGGGTTTAGGGTCATACCCCCCCCACGAAATAGATAGAACATGGCTTTGGGTACGTTATAACAAGATCCCCATATACCCCATATTCTATCTACTTAAGGGTGACTATGTCTGCAGGCTTTCGGGTTGATGGCATGATCTGGGCCATAATACGGCTGGTTCCGCCCCTGTATACATCAGGCTTCAGGAGACCCTCCACCTCCCATGGCCAATGATCTAGAGTATGGGTTGGCCCCTAAAACCATTTGAAAAATATTAGTATGTAGGGTCCTTTATTAAAGCCATTAGGGAAAATATCAAATATCCCAGCGGCCTACCTTAGTATGATGAACCTTTTCCCGTCCTGTGGCCTGGGGGCTGACTCTAAAACCTCTCTCTCTCTCTCTCTCTCTAGGGGCTTTAGGAGGGACCCTTAATGGGGACCCTTGTAGCTTATTGGGGGTAATATGGGTACTACCTGGTTATATGGGGGTATATAGGGCCTATATAAGGGCTATATAAGGTAATGGGATTAGGGGTCCCTAGAAGAGGGTCCCTCCTAACAACCCTTGACTCTCTGCCTGCATGCGGAAGGCCATGAGACCCCCCTGCCTCTAAAACCTAATACCTTAACTGTGGCTTTACTGAGCAGAAGGCTAAAAGGTTTATGTGGAAAGCGTGTAAAAGGTAGGGGGTTTCCAGACTAGAAAGGTTTAGAGTCAAGTTCGTGGTTCGTGAATATCTATACACATGGAAGTTTCCCTAAATAAGGGGAACATAATATAGATCCGCAAAAACTATAATCCTTAGTATGGGGCCAAATTTGGGGAAGTCCCATATTAAGGGGTACCTCTTCGGGGGTCCCTATAAAAAAGAATTGTAGCAGTTTAGGGGTCCTAATACATGTCATGGTGGGCTCTCAAAGCTGTACAATCTCCAAGAAGACTGAGTTGCTGTTACTTGTGTTAGGATGAATTCTTTTGCGGGCGCCTCCATCATGTGCTGTAAGTTGACAGCCCCATAACGCTTATGCCTATCGCAACTGGCTGTCAATTAGCGAGGCGAAACATATGACTAAGTTCGTGGGTTCCCCCTACTCCCCCTACACGATCAACATGGGGCAAACTTTGGAAGGAGGTTTACCAAGTTGAGACCATTGGAGGGGGTAGAAGGGGGGGGGGGGTAGGGGAACCCATGATAAGTCCTGCTTGCAAGCCAGCGCTATTTTTGGTACGCTTGTTTGCCACCCTTTTGCAGGTGACCTGAAGGTGGAGGCTAGGACTCGTTAAGGGCCCAACGATGGATCATGGGGCTCGACTTTGTTGTGTCATCCGTTTTGTTCGTGTGGGCTTGACCCTGCATTCTCAGCCGCATCTGAAACCTTGCGAAACCACCTACATGGCTCTAGAGCGTCTAGCCTAAACCCTGCACCCGAAACCCTAACATGATTCCACATGATTCCGCACCTGCCCCTGGATTTATGACTTTGGATTCCGCACCTCAGCATATCAGCTAGCTCCAGGACTTCCACCTGGGTCTCAAGTGCTTCGGGAGGCCCGGTTCCGAAAATCAGGCGTCACTTCGGATCCTACAATAAGCGCTGTACTACATTGGGGGGTAGGAAATGACCTACAGAGTTCATGAGCATCATGAAGAGGAAGTAGGGTTCACGCTTCAGGTGCTTGCACTGACTACAGCTACAGCAAATCACTGTTCTGCAACATGGCTGGTACTTAATCTCCCTGTTGGTATGTTGTGACTTGGTTTTGTGTGAGTCTTGCTTCGCACCCACGGAACGAAGCATCAGCTCACAGAGAATCCTGATTGCCATATAAATAAAACAACGCTGTATTGCTACAAGCGGCAGGGGCATCTTGAACCTAGACTTCGTTGAAGCCCGTCGGCCTCCGCGTTGCCATTGTCGTCGAACTTATCAAAGACCTCCTTGAATTCCTTGACTTGGGCCTGGTTCTCTAAATAGGAGTTTAGGGTTTAGGGTTTAAGGCTCTCAAAGTTGTCCTAGGGAGCAAAGGCTGCAGGGATTTTGGGTGGTTAATGGGGCCCTTATTCGGGATTGTATGGGGTTAATTTTGAGAGGTACCAGTAGGCACACTTGAAGCTGAGAGAACCATTTCCACCAGTGAAGCTACTTGCAAGGATCCTAAACACAAACCCTAAGTGCTCAAATCTGCCATCAAAGCGACGACGCTTTCCTGGCACTTGCTCAGGACATAAATGCGGAAGCTTCCAGAAAATTAGGGGAACCTTATTGGGAGGACTTAGAATTTATTCGCTAGTAAGGATTAAAATAACCCTAAACCCTGAACCATTAACATATCTATTGGGGTCTAGGTTGCCGTCGTCAAGGGTCCCAGAGGGCTCCGAACAGATTCGATTGCCTGGATCTTTGAGTATGGCTTGTACAAGGGTTATATAGGGACCTTATAGGGGTTTCATAGCGGTTATATAGAGTCTGGCAGTCCTGTGGCAGTCCTGCGTTGCACTTTTTTTTGCCCAATCGCATGGTTTAGTGAGTGCAAAACCATCAGAGAACTTTCGCTAAGGTGGCGGCATAGCTGAAGCCCTCTCGCGTGCGCAGCTTCAGCATGAAGTTGACCTTGGCCAGGCCAGCGTGAGCAAACTGGGTTGCTGTTAAGGAACTTAATTTAAGTTACTATATTGGGGAAACCCTCTTTTTTCCCATATATATATATATACATACGCATTTTAGCAACTTAAATTAAATTCCTTAACACCAACCCAGCCAAAGCCAACCTTGACCCCTGCAAGGGCAGCCCGACAAGTTCAGGGAGTGCAGCTGCAGCGCTGGAAAGATCTAACCCGAAGACTCCATCAAAGAAGACTGCAAGTTTGGGTAACAGTTTAGCCTAAGAATTCTGATGGCTGGATTGCAAATTTCAGAAAGTGCTTAGGTTTAGACTATGGAAGTTTCAAGGTGCGTTGGCAGAAGGATGCTCTCTCTTTTTGGGTTGCTGTGAAGAGGCTTAAGCCGGCTTAAGCTAACTTTCCATTATAAGGAAACCATCTTGTTCACAGTTTACTATGTACCCACCTCATCTTAAACCAATTGAAACTCCTTAACCCTAAAACACTAAACCCTAAACCCCAAACCACCCAGCTTTCTTTTGCCGTTTTCCGCCTGGCAGCTGGAGCTTCCTAGCGCATTCTTGGTTGGGAATGGGGTACAGGACTGCTATGGGGCATTCTCTAGGCGCTATAATCCGCCTTAAGTAGATAGAATATGGCTTTGGGTATATTATGATGAAATCCCTCTATACCCCATTCTACCTCAGAGGGACTATATTAGAAGGATATTGCCCCCCACTCACAAGGAAGCATGATTAGGTGAGCGCCGCTAGCAGCGCTGGCTCGCTCTTGGCATCACGCTCAGCTGGGCCACTCTATCTTCAGAATACCCTGCAAAACCTTGAGAGTAGCTTCTCGGATTCCTCTGAAAGTTGAAATGGTAGTTTCCCAGTATAAGGGGACCCCAATACAGACCCCAACATACTATGATCCTTACTATGGGGACCCCCAAAAGGGTACCCCTAATCTTGGGAAGCCCCCAAATTGATCTTATTGACAAGGTTCTCAGCTTTGTCTTCGCAAGCTCAGACATTGACTTACAAGCAGATCAGCAGGTATCCTCTAAGGACTAAAAATTGAACATACGCTCGAAACCCTAAACCCTAAACCCCAAGCCTAAACCCTAAGCTCCAATCCTAAACCCCAAGCCCTAAACCCTAGAACCCTAAGCCCTAAACCCTAAACCCCAAGCCCTAAACCCTAGAACCCTAAACCTTCCTTGAAGCAGTGTAACAGCGCTGTAGGGTTGAACTCTGCGCCTGCTCGTACCAGGACAACCATAACTCACGTGGTGTGCATTGCTGGTGTGATTTTTACCCTGAACCCTAGACCTTGGGTACCCCAGTAACAGTCGATATTAGGGGTCCTATTAAGGGCTATATATATAACCATATTAGAAGTATTATCCAACTGTTACTGAGGGGGGGCAGTACTGAACCTAGACCTCAAGGCCTACAAACCTAAAATCCCTGAAGCCTAAACCTTGTTTCAGCTGTCTAGTGGCTATAGTCCCCCTGAACCTGAAGTAGATATGATATGGGGTAGATGGGGATCTTATTATAAGATGCCCAAAGCCATATTCTATCTACTTAAGGGGGGACTGTAGGGATGATGTAGGGCTTGGGGTTTAGGGTACATTACAAAACCCTCGTGCCGTCGATAATAGTGATAATGACACACTGTAGGATAGTACCTGGTTATAATTTGGTTTCCACCTACCTAGCTCCAAGCCCTATAAGCCCCGTTTCACATTCCATTTCCTTTTCATAGAATTCTCCGGTCCTAAGCTCTAGACACTAAACACTGAGCAGTAAGGTTCATCAGACGCCCTGCGGCGGAGTGCTTGGGACGCGCTCAAAAGCCTAAGATCTGTCTCAAAACGCTACAAAACTCAATCATTCGTGTGTGTCACCGTTCCTGGTAAGGAAGGCGAATTGCATGTGTCATGGTAGGAATCTCAAGGAGCAACCTGAATAATCCAGGAGATGTGTGATAGCCCTGAGCCTGCACCACAAAGATACTCAACGCGTCCCAAGCTCAAGTGAGACATGCAGGCATGACCCCAGCAACTCGCTGATTGCTAGTGGGGAAGGGAGGAATGGAAACGGACCTGGGAATTGCTCTATCACCGGGGACTACATAGGGGCGATTTTTGGGATCCCTTCCTCCTTACCCTACTAACAAACAGTAAGAGAAGGGGTCATCACAACAAATGCAAGCTTGGGCAAGAAAAGAAACCTATAGGCTCCTGGAACACAAAACACACATTCACTTGACATCTCTGACTTCAATAAAGAAGCAGAGTTGCCCAGCTTCTGCCGAAGCACACTGCATTTTGACCTGCTAGTTGGACATGTGCCAGGCCATCGGTTAGGACCGAGGCCCAGCAAGCTCCAATCAACTATGTCAGGAAAAAGAAGATGCGCCTATAGTTCAGCGCTCTTCTCCTCAGTCAGGGCAGAACAGATTGTGCAAGCGCCGCAGCTGCCAGCTGACCTCTCCTCTCCTATGACTTTCTAAAATTCCTGAATCATGAAGTTCTGTTTACTCAGCGACATAGCATGCGCCCGCTCTACTAAGGAGTGCTGAGAAGGGCCCTTCTAATGGAAGTGCCGAAGTCATCCCAGTGTCAGATGCCATAAAGAAATGAACCTTAGGCCCTGTTGAGCTATAGTCCCCCTTAAGTAGATACCCTTAAGTAAATAGAATATGGCTGCTTTGGGTATATTATAATAACATCCCGATAATGTTGCACTCACTTTTGTGTAGGTGTGTTCGCCGCCGCTTATTCAGGACATGGCCATTGTTTGGGTGACCCTGTTTAATGTGTTCTGTTTATGCGAACTTAAAAAAACGGAACCGAATCCAGACCATCCCTTTTGAAAATGATCTCCAAGACCTCCCGGGGCCCTCAGTACCGTGGGACCCTCATTCAGGACGTCTGATTTCCATTTTTCTGGGGGCCCTATTGTTAGGGGGTGGCCCCAAAGATTCTATTCCATCGACTTAAGGGGGGGCTGTAGGAATCCATGAAACATGCATATGCATTAGGTGGACCCCCCACCCAGTAATAGTGACTATAATGTAGAATAGGGATTATGTTAGGGTCCTCTTATATTCCTATTATACCCCTAAACCCTAAACCCTAAATAGGAGTCCTCTTTTCTTCCCTAATGTACCACTATTACAGGATGGGGGGGGGGGTCCTCCTAACTTATGCATGCTTTCAAGGCCTCGGCATGGTAGCTTGTCAAACCGGCGGTCGCCCTAAATGATTCGGAGCCGTGATAAAACGGGGACCCCCCAAAAAGGTGCCATCTTTGTGACAATCCCGCAGGTAGTTGTGCCATATTTTTCGACAGTGCTCTATAATAATACTAATACTAGTAAAAATGGTAATAATGGTAGTGATAATAATAATGGTAGTAATGACAGTAAGAAAAAACTGGTAATAATGATCGTAAGAATAATAATGGTAATATTGATAGTAATAATAATGGTAATCATAACAGTAATAATCACACCTAATAACGGTAAAAACCAAAGCAGGTATGGTATGGGCAACAGCCATCTCCGCACCTCCCCGTCATCCAACAGGCGCCGGCGGTTGAGCTTCTCCATGGTCCTAGGCTGAGAACTATGAGGGTGCAGCAGCAGAACAAGAAACAGCAGACATCGCGACAGCCTTTCACTAAGTAGACTAAGTAGACAAAAGTAACCAGAAATTGCTGTGCAAAAACGAAGGCAGACGTGCAAGTACTATTTTGCTTCTGCTGACCATTTACTAGATGTAGCACCTGCGGTCCTTTGCGGGACAGAATCAAGCTGCATGCATGTGGGTGTGAAGTAAAAGCAGCAACAGCAGCAGTAGCAGAAGCATGGGCGTCAATGGCAGGTTGTGTCTTCACGATCATAGGCGTGGCACCGGCAGCAGCAGGAACAGCAGGAGTACTCGTAGAGGGTTGAGGGCTTAGGGCTCAGGGTCTAGCACGTGAACTATATGAAGCTTGCCACGAACAGGGAACCCCAACCTTGACTCCCCAAATACTATAACCGTTGTCTATGGACCGCCCCATAAAAAACACTGCAGTTGTAGAAACCCTAAACGGCCCTTTGCCCTTTGCATCCCGGTGCATCGCTATGTATCAAAATTGCTTCTACGTCTTGAGGTATCCCTACATATCCCCTGGAGAGTCTGAATTCGGCGTGAGGGAGCTGCGGCCCAGGGCTGCCACAGAGTACAGAGTGGGTGTTGAATCCAGCTTTGTACTATGGAGCGTACATATAGATTAGATTGGGTTTGGGGCCAACCAATACGTACATACATATATATACATACATACATACATACATAAATACATACATGCATACATGCATACATGCATACATGCATACATGCATACATCCATACATCCATACATCCATACATCCATACATACATACATACATACATACACACATACAGACATACATACATACATA
>CAJNIZ010043569.1:8436-37221 GCA_905231905.1 Symbiodinium pilosum | reverse complement strand
TTCCCCAAATAGGGAAACCCCAATATAGACGCAAAAATACTATAACCCTTTTTTTAGGTGGTTCTAGGAGCCCATATGATTTTAATTGCGCGGCAAATTTAGGGAGGGCCGCCGTATTAAAGAGGAATGGTAATTGTTCGGGGGGGGGACCCCCCATCATTAAAAAGGGTGCCACATTAATGGAAATTATATTAGGGTCCTTACATATTCCTAATATACCACAGATTGGGTGGGGGCCCAACCCAAGTTATATAGGCTTAGGTTTGTTACTTTGTTCATTGTTTTTGGCGCCTCTTTTCCACCGTGGTTAGGAGTTGAAATGCGTTTGCAGGGTTTAGGGTTTAGGGTTTAGGTGGGAATGAAGGAATGGAAAAGAAAATGGGTTCTATAGGCACTGCTATAAGGATCCATTCCTTCATTCCTTTCAGGGAGTGTGTGGGTGTGTAAATGTGTATACAAATATGCATGTTTGGCAGAGGTTAGGGCATGTACATATACATCTTCATACCTAGGGCGACTCAATATAGATGGAAATTTAAGTATGCTATACTCCTTCCTCCGGAGGCCCTGTACTCTGTAAGCTACTCGGGGCCCTGAACTTCTGGAAAGCTTCAGAAGCGTGCATCGGCCTCAAGGCTAAAGTGTCAAGGCTTAGGGTCTTGCGCGTACTAGGGTATGTTTGGGGGCCTTGTAAAAATAAACCTATATGAGCTATAATCTAAACTCCTAGTATCCCCCTTATTAAGCCCTATAATACTCCCCAATAAAATCCCCTCTATAACTTCCTTTAAGGAGTTTAGACTGTAGCTCATATGGCTTTACAAGGATAATGATCTAGGGATTGAGGAAAAATCAAATTATTGGCGGGCCTTTCCCTGTTCCAGGGCTTCAGATCCGGGGTTTTGGGTTATAGTCCCCCTTAAGTAGATAGAATATGGGATATATGGTGATCTTATTATAATATACCCAAAACCATATTCTATCTACTTAAGGGGGACTATAAGGGTTTGGGAAGAGTTGGGCCTTAGGTTTCTGCAGTCAAGATTTGATACGAAGCTTACTTTGTATAGGTCGGAACTCCGTGAGAATCTGAAAGGTTTGTTACCGGACCTTTGCAAATAATAATGGAAGTGCGCATTGGGTGTGTGTGCGCGTGTGCGTGCGTGCCCGCCTTGGCAACATGGATCCATGCAAATGTTTACAAGCATCCGGACTGGCATTTATCATTTGGGCAAGCTTCTCCAACATAGATACGGGGCCTGTGTTTGAGTCCATGTTGGGTTGGGGGGCGGGGGTCGTACGCTTCACTTAGGCTAAGGGCTCCCGTGAAATCTCAGAATTCTAACTGGAGCTGTGCATTTTGATGGTCATTTCTTCTGGCAGGATTTCAGCTGGATTTGTCTAGGTTTGAAAGAATAATTCGTTTCTGCATCCAACATTCCACCTATGTAAAGTGAGACATGTTCCGGAAGCGGGGCGATGTTTTGCAAGTCCCGGGTATCGAGCCTCTACCTTACCTTGACCTCAAAAGTTAAATCATAGCCCAAAGGAACATACAAAAAAAAAACAGGTTATGTTTTTTAGAAGCGTTTAACAGGTTATGTTTGTAAAGGCTTTTAATAGGTTATGTCATTAGAAGCTTTTAATAGGTTATGTTTTTAGAAGCTTTTGTCCTAAGGCTAAGGACTCTCAGGACCCTTTCTATGTGGCACCCCACTGCCCATCTGGACCCAAATAAAGAAGGAATACGGCCTTGCTGGTAGTGGGGTACCCGGCAGTGGGGTCCCCAAAGAATACATCGTGTTTTGGAGTTCAAGTACTGAGGATTCCTCCACGTGGGCAGCAAGTCGCCCCCCCGCTGCATTTCAACTACATGTAAGGGTTTAGGGTTTGGGGTTTAGGGTGTGTAGAGTCTAGGGTTATAATTGCTGGAAGAATACTTGCGATCCCGCAGCCTTCAACATCCTTTACACACCACAGTCTAAGCCTCAATGTAAACTCTTTTACATCTCATGTCGAAAGATGCTTTTTGACAATGGCTTGCCGAAACTTAAACCCTACACCCTAGCTGGTAGTTGGTCAAAATCCTTATTGAAAGCAATCGACCTACCAGATCCCTAAACAATTTCCTTTAAGGACCTTGATACCAACCTCCAAGTCCCTAAACCCTAAACCCCAAATCCCAAACCCTAAACCCTAAACCCCAAACCCTAAACCCTAAACCCCAACCACCAGGCCTGCCCACCGAACATTATGGAGGAAATGAGACCTGAGCCATACCCGGCTTTGGTCTAAGGTCGGCACTTCCAGGTTTAGGGTTTAGGGTTTGGGGTTTAGGATTTAAAGTTTAGGATTCAGGGTTAAGGATTTAAGGTTTAGGATTTAGGGTTTAGGGTCTAGGCTTTGGAGTTTAAGGTTTAGGATTTAGGGTTGAGGGTTTAGGGTTTACGGTTTGGGGTTTAGGGTTGAAGGTTTACTGTGACCACGTGCGATAAAATGGTCCCGTTGAAGTATATTTGAATATGTTTGGAGTATGATATGTGAATTGGGTGGGAGGTGTCAATGAGGGGGAAGAGGATTATAAATTGTAAGATTTAGGGTTGAGAGTAGCCTAAAAACACAAGTACGGTACGGACCCATGGTTCGAACCTTCCTCTAAACCCTAAAGCCTATAGACCCTAAAGCCTAGACCCTAAGCCCACAACTGCTTTACGCGCCGCTTTTCCCCATTAGGGTTCAGGGGTACCTGCTTGAAGGCTCACTGACTCAGCTACGCCCCCTAAATCTTAAACCCCCAAACCTAACTAGAGCCTTAACTGCATCTTATGCTGGTTGCGCCGCGTTCCAACACAGAAAAAACCCAGTCTTGAAGATACAGTCACCACCGCGAGCCGGCAAGTGTTGCGTATTGGAGACCTGTTGCTAGGGCAGCTTTTGATCTTAACGGGAAGGTGGTGGGGGCGCCCTCAGAAGCTGCTGGCTCAACGTCCGAAGAGCGTCTTGCGTGACAAGAGCCTTGGGTGGGAGATAGCGCTTCATCCATGCAAGGATTTGATGGGGGATGCCCGGGACTAGCCCTCAGCTGTGTCCAAGATATACTGCATTTCCTCAAATATCTTTTTGCCGCATCCGTAGCGTAGCCGAAGGGTGTTCCTTGTCAGGATTTCTTTGGGCCTTGGAGTAGGGGACTTAACAGAAACCGATGCTTCAACTAACGGAGATGGCCAAAAGACGTCGCAAGCACTAGCAAGTGTCCGTGAATGTCACGGAGCGGGTGCACATGGTATACGCAGCATGTAGGCGTTGTTTTGTCTTGCAGCTGTCCGCACTGACAAATATTATTCCGAGTCCCGGGGACAAAAGGGTCCTTCAACACAGTCTGTGTCGGGCTTGGAGGGCTGCTGGGGGAATATGCCCCATATGCATTAATTTGTGTTAGTGGGTGGGTGTTGGGTAGACAATCTACGCCACGTGGCCGTCAAGCGTGGTTTGATGCATGCGAACAATAGTTCCAGCCCAGGTGGTGCCAACACAAGCGGCAAAAGCATTTCTTCAGCGCAGCGGCTGCGACTGCCTCTGGAAGTGGTAGGGGTCCACCACCTTCCGCAGCACCCGGTATTCAGGTGGGCCACGGATGATCAGACGTCTGTTCCTGACTGTGGGCCAAGGGACGCCGCACACACGCTGCACTCGGCCACAGCAAAGTCTACAAAGATTAGTAGGGATATGACACTGGACAAAATGGGTACCATGTGCACAGATCTCTTGCCAGAGTCACGTGCCAAAGGCGACAAAAATGTTTGGCGCATACTACAACTGCATAAGCATAGCTGGCTCATGCAACCCAGACCATGCATCCACGTCAACATGACAAGTCTTGAAACTTCATCACAACATAGCGGCCAGAAAACTTGACACTTGCTTCGCGGGTGCCTCACACCTGCTTGAGTGACGCTTCGTCACTTTTTTTTGCGTTGCACCGTTCATAGTTTTGTTCTCGATGGCGCAGACCGTCGAAGACTTTGTTTTGCTCTTGCAGATCATCGCATTACCTTGAGTCCGTGCTGAGCTGCAAGCGCTGAAGAATTGGGGGGGGGTTCAGACTAGAAATACGGCTGCTGGATGAGCTTATAGGTACGCGATACCACCCGAATTCCTACCGTTTACTAGGAAACGGTGGCTGTAATCCGTCAAGCTGTGGTGCACTTAAGTCTGGCCTCCGGGCCTCCCCCTGAACCCTACACCCTACACTCTAAACCAGCACTAGGATCTAAAGCGTGAACTCCCTAAACGCTGAAGGCGAAGCCTTCAACTCTAAACCCCTCTCTCTCTCTAAACCCCTACACCCTTAAAAGCTTGAATCCTTAAACCCTTAACCCCTAAATCCTAAAAGCCCTAAAGCGTTAAACCCTGAACCCTAAACCTTTAAACCTGAAACCATCGACCATATGCCATAAACCCTTAAACCATTCTATCCCTGTAGCCTTTTTCAGGCACGAATAACTCTGGGGCCGGCAATTAGAAACCTGAACCCCAAACACTGGGTTTAGGGATCGGGGGTCAGGATTTAAGGCCCAAAATCCGGAATCTGGCGCCCTACCGAAAACCCTAGACCCTAACCTTCACCCCATGAGCGGAGAGGGTTTTGTTTACCGAGGATTTTGTTTACCATAATCCAAATTTGGGGCCTTCTTTATGGCTACTCTCCTATTTCCTGCTCGATTTGGTTCTCCACTTGCAAGCGTTGGTGCTACCAAAATTCCCAACCCTGAGCCCTAAGCCCTAAAGCCTGCGTCTGATACCCTCAGCCCTGTATAGCTACCTGAACTTATTCAAACGCTAAACCCTGAACCCTAAACAACTAAGGCCGTTGCAGGTGAGCACCATCAAGGCTAGGGCAATTCGCGCAAGTAAATCCCACGGCAAAGGCGCCGCGGTAGGAACCCTGCAAATGCCAAGCTTCGGGCGTTGGGTTAAGGATCTAGAGTTTAGGGTTTAAGGTTTAGGCTTGATTCAATGCTTTTTGCATAATTAGCCCCTTTTGACACGTGGCACGAAGCCAAAGCTCACTGAGCAGGCAGAAACCCCCTCATGTGCAACTGCTCGGGTGTGGACACAGAAGCACAGGAAACTCAGTAAGCCACTTACGAGGACAATCTGAGACCTGTGCACAACCATCTATACACAACTCAAAGCAGAAATGCGAGCATGTTTACCCTGGCGTTCAATTCATGTCAGTTGGGGTGATTTAATGTTTGGGCTCTAGGGACTCGGAGCTAGGGCTTAGGATAATACAGGGGCTTCACATACCTATATTCCTTGCACAGCCAAAGCAAAAGTACCTCGAGCAAACCTCAACATGATATGCGCAAGTATCTACTCACCTACAGTGACCCAGACCCCTGATTAATAAACCCCCTCCCTTAATACGGATTATCATAGGGATCCTAATATTTAGGCCCTTACAAGGAAGGGGTTTCTTAATCATGGGTCTACAGTAGCGCATGCTTGAAACGCCAAACTCAAGGTGGCCTTTTGGACCCTGAGGGTTTAGGGTTTAGGGTTTAAGATTCAGGTTCAGGATCTATAGGGTTTTATAGGGTATAATCCACTAAGTTGGCCCCTAAAGCCCATTGAACAATATTAGTATATATGGTCCCCTAGAAAAGCAAGTAGGGGAAATCTGAAAGAACCCATTTTTATAGGGTATAATCCTGGGGGCCCCCAAGAAGGGAAGGACTCCTAACACTTACTCTGTCCCAAGGCAGAAAGTTGGGAAGCCAGGTGTTCTCAGAGGATCTGTCCTGCCTAGGGGCCGCTCCGTGGATCCGGGTCCAGCAGGGTTGAGGTTTAGGGTTTAGAGTTTGCTATCCCGAGTTTTCAGGATTCAGGGCTTGGGCCTTCAGGGTTTAGGGCTGAGGATAGTGTTGTGGTTGGTGTTGAAATGCTTACGGTTAGGTCGGTGGAATTCCCTAAACCCTGAACCCTACACCGCGCTCGGGCTTTTGCAGCACAGATTTGTGAACCTCAGGTCGTCAAATCACCCCCCTAATATTAAACCCCCCGCACCCCCCCCCCCTAGCATGGGATACTTCCAATATATTATACTATACCACATTTGGTACAGTAGTTGTTCAAAATACCAGTCCCCAAAATGGCCATAATGTAGGTTCCCTGTTTGGGTGGGATCCCCTTTTTAAGGAAGTGTATTCCCAATGGTCCCTACTTTATGAGGACCTTTAGAACAACCTTCATTTGGGGAGTAGTAAACAATTAGGGGGGTTCGGGGTGTTTAATTTTAGGGGGAGGGGGTGGTAGAGCTCCAAGCCTCCCCAGTCCAAACCGAATTCAGGGTTTAGGGTTCAGGGTTTAGGGTTACATGATAGGTTGTCGCAAGTCTGGTCCCGTTTTGATTCCCAATTGAAGTACGACCCTAACATTTAGGGGGCCCAAATAAAAGGCACCATGACTTTGACTGCGCCCCCACATGTGTCCAGAGACTTTCTAAACCCTGAACCCTAAACCTTGAACCCTAAACCTTGAACCCTAAACCCTCAACCCTGAACCCTAAACCCTAAACCCTCAAACCCCAAACCCCTTCACCTTGTAAACCTGCAAATCAAGGTTTTTGGCCGCTACATTAGCTATATTCTAAACCCCATACAGGGTTTAGGGTCCTTAAGGGGGGTTATGTAGGGTTTACGGTTTAGTGTCTAAACTCCTTAAGGGGGTTAAAAAGGGGATTGTATAGGGGCGTATGATAGGGGTCCTTAAGGGGGATACTAGGAGTTTAGCCTGCAGCTCACATGACCCCTGTAAACATGAAAGCTGTCTTCCCAGAGCCTGGAAGCCCTACGTCACACGGTTTTGGGGGGCTTAGAGTTCAGGGCACCCCAGACACCATCAACCGCTGACCCCAAACCCTGAGACCCCAAGTCCCAAACTCAAAAACCTTTTCCCCCAACCCTAAACTCTAAACCACACATGTTCAACCCTAAACTCCAGAAGGTCCATTTTCTCTGAGGGTTCAGAGTTCGGGGTATGCCAAACCACTTTGTCTCCGACACCCTTTGGATATCCGGGCTCCCCGACCCATCCCGGGATTTCGATCTGCTCTTGCGACTGGAGTGGCCTTGGGATGTCTGCCAAGCCCTCAACCCGAAACCGTGTTGTGCAGATCTTTGGGTTTTTTATACGATAGAACCCTAAACCCCTAAACCTTCTTAAACCCCGGAACCCGAAACCCCTAAAACCTAAACCTTAAGCCCCTAAACCCTAAACCCCTGCACAAAACCCCTACACCCTAAACCCTGCGCCTTGGCTCCGGCGAAGTGATGGTTTATGGTTCTACAGGGATCAAATTGGGATTAAGGGTAATATGGTTTAGGCTTTGGGGATTAAGGGTAATAGAGTTTAGGGTTTGAGGGTAATAGGGTTTAGGAATTGAGGATAGTAAGGTTTTGAGTTTAGGGATTTAGGGTAATAGCGTTTAGGGATTAAGGGTAATAAGCTTTACACGAAAGTCAAACATAACCCTGATAATTTGCTACTCTAGAAGTCTCGATCTATGCCTAAAAATTGAGAGTGCCAACTCCTTAACCCTAGAGGTAACCTCAGATCTTGGTCCCTTGGTCGCAAACCCTAAACCCTAAATGCTAATTGAGGCTTTAGGGTTTAGGGCTGGATCCGAAACCTCAAACCCTCCATCCAAACCCTGTGAATTGAGGAACATACCTTAAATCCTACTAAGATCCCTAATATCGGTTCAGGAATATTCCTTGATTAAAGGGTGTTGGGCTCCCGTGGCTATAACCTCTAAACCAGTCTCAAAACCTAAACTGGGTTGCTGTTAGGGAACTTAAATTGATTTACCATAATGGGTTCTAATAATGGGTATACATATATATATATATATTTGTATAACGATTACTAAGGTTTCCCAACATAGTAATTCAAATTAAGGCCCTTAACAGCAACCCAATAAACGCAACCCTAAGCCCTAAACCCTAAACCTCACCAGTCCCTGTCAGAAAGCTGAGGCCGTCGCGTCCGCGCACTTCGCCGGCCACAGCTGCGGCAGCCAGAACGGCGAGGCGCGCAGGCGCCCGAGTGAGTTTCGAGCTCCTGCCACTCCGGACCCTAACCTAGGGTTTAGGGTTTAGGGTTTAGGGGTTTAGGGTTTAACCCTAAAGCCCTAAGCCCTAAATCCTAAGCCGCGATAGGCGGCCCCTAGGGAACCTGGGGACGTAATTATGAGGATTTTGTAGAGGCCACTGCGGGCAAGGGGGAGGGAAGAAGTGTTGAAAAAACCGTCCAATTCCTGGGGAGGTTTTGTGATTTATTAGTTTTAAAGTTCATGTTAAGGCCTTACAGTTTATAGCTTTGAGTGTTGGATTCTTTCAGGGGTCAGGTGAACATTTTGTGGTCATGGTGTTTGTGGGGCACCTGGACATATAATGGTGGGTGTCCCTGCTCCCCAACCTGTCAGCATTGCTTTTTGGCTGGAAACCCCAAAAACCAAGCTTCTAGTGCGGGCGGCTGTCTGCCTTCAATGTCTTTCACCCCCCGAACAGACTACAACCCCCTCCACAACAAAACAGAACCCTACGCATTTTACAGAAGGCCTACAGGAATCAGACAAACTGTAATCCTGGCGCGCTCATTTTTACCGCTCCCCAAAACCCGGGATATCCATGAGCGCTAAAGCACGAAAAGTCTACACTCTGAACCAACCCTGAACCCCTCAATCTCTCTTTTGCCCAAGCCTAAGTCCTAGAACCTAACTTGCCGACTCCAAACCCTCAACCCCTAAACGGGACTCTGTGAACTCCTCAACCCTAAGATCCAAATCCCTACTTGTCTCTCACTCCGCAAACCCCAAGGCAGGTAGGTGAGAAACGTTCTTTCGTGGTTAAACTAAGTGAGGTCCAACCATTTCACAAAACTATAACTAAAGGTATAGTATAACCTTACTCAAGTTCAACCCTACTCAAAAACCATTGCCGATGTCAATTTGAGGCTTTTTGAAATACCCTTTGCCATATTCATACACGAAATCTACGAGAATCACAGCCCAGTTTGCCTTTACTTGTTCACCATTTTCATCCAAGAATATTGCTGCTTGTTGGGCCCTAAACCCTAAGCCGCTCAGGTCCTGCCTGTAAGTTTCCTGTGCGGCGCTCTGCCGCTGGTCCCGGTGCTTGCGAGGCCTAAAGTGGACCTGATAGAACGCAGGTTAAAGGTTTAGGATGTTTTAGGGTTTTAATCACCCTTGACCCACCAAGTAAGGTTTATTAGAGTTTTGACGTTTAGGCTAGACCCCAAATTCTAAACCCTAAATGTTACTAAACCCTAAGCTCTACACCCTACACCCTAGTGAGCCATCAGCCATTACACTTGTCAATGCACCCACAACCTGAACTCCCAAAACCTTGTTGAAAAGCCCTAACCCTAACCCTTTGGTCCTACATCCTCATCTCCGCCAAATACTGTAATCCCCTAGCCCTGGACTTACAGGTGGTAAGTAGGGATTGAGGGAATATATTATGTAGGGTTTATATACGGATCATATTCCATCCTTCCCTACTAACCGCCAGGAAATGGACCTCTAATACAACAACATGTTTCTACATATCCTCCAGGTTATACCGTAACGAAAGGAAAACGAATTCATGAGGAGACTACAGCATACAGCACGCAGCATCAGAATCTAAATTCAAAGTGAAATTCTTTAGGGTTTAGGATTTAGTGTTTACAGTATACCCCAAGCTCTACCCCTGCCAAGTGCGATACACAGAATCGCAGTCCAAAGTCACAACGCAACGTGATGGCCACGTGACATGCGAGAGATAGAGCAGAGGTAGGCGAGGGGGCAGGAGAGAAGGAACAAGACATATGAAAAAGGGTTGTTTCAGGTGCTGGCCAACCCTAGGCCCTCAACCTTGAGCCTTAAACTCTTAAACCCTGAACCCTAAACCCTGAACCCTAAGTCTTAACCCCTGAACCCTAAACCGCGTAGCCAGTAAGGCCCTGAACTCAGGCCCTGACACCCGCGTGCGAGGGCTGCGTGGCTTGCACAAATGCGACGGACATGTGTGCACCTTAACTGCTCTATATACGGGAACACAGGGGTATCTGAGGGTCTAGGGTGGAGGATTGGGGCTGCGTTCTCAATTCTTACGCTTTGCTTGATTTAACTGTTTGATTGTCTGGCGCTGCTTGAACTGGGGTTCAGGACCGCTCGGGGAGATGTTTCAACGAACTGTTTCCAGGGGTCACTAGAGACCAAACATAAAAGGAAGAGCGATTCACGCTGAAACCCCAGACCCTGGGCTCGGATTTAGGGTTTAGACCCTGGGCTCCATTTTGGGGAGAGGGCACGTTAGGGTGTAGTATGGGGCTGTCGAACTCAAAGCAGCAGTCGAGGCGCTCGGTCGGTCGACCAAGTTTTGCACTGTATGTGTTACAAATGGTGCGCTGGACAAAAGCACCTTGGCTTGTCCAGTATGTTCAAGCACTTCCTAAACCCTAAACCCCTAAACCCTAAAACCTAAACCCCTAAACCCTAAACCCCTAAACCCTATCTCTTCTAACTGTCTGAGCCAGGCCAAAGCTGCGGAGCGAAGAAATGGCTCCGGATGAGGAGCCCACATGAGCCTTGTTTTAGGGGTTTAGGGTTTAGGGTTTAGGGTGATCATGGACAAGAAAACGGAAACTACTACAATGCGATTATGTGAGTAATGCTTTAGTAAGATTATACTCCTTATATAAATACTACACCCCAACAGGAGGATAGAATCTTACTCTATATTGGGTACCATAATATCCCCAAATAAGATACTACTCACATGAGCCCTGGAGTAAATTTGGATCATGGGAAAGAAAATGGAAACTACTACACTGGGGAATATATACGAGTAGGGTTTAGGGTCAAGGGGTTATGTAGGGATAAGGGAAAAGAAAATGGAAACGACTATGGGTCATATGAGCCCTGGACTAAACTTGTAGTATATCCCTTAAATAGGTCCCCCCAGAACCCTCTATTGTCCCCTATAGATCCCCACAACCTAAATGTAGTCCGTAGCCCACATAACATGGAGCCCTAACCGCGGCCCTACAGAGTTCTAATGGAAGGGCCAACTGGAACATTTTTCCACGCAGCACGCTTGGAGGTGTCCAGGGCAGCTCTAGAGCCTAAGCCATCTTAGTATTCCTGACTGACAAGAAGTCTACAGCGTCTGAAGATCCTGAATAGGGTTTAGGACTCAGGGTTGAGGTGTGGGATTTAGGGTTTCCGGCATATTTGCTTCGACAGTGCAGCGCATATGACGGCATATCTTTCAGGGATTCCATAGGGATCAAAGGCTATAAATGTTCATGGTTAACGTAGACCACTGATTAATAGACCCCCTGATTATTAAGGGCCTTAATAGTAGGATTCCTATGATAATCCTTGTTAAGGGGAGGAGGTTTATTAATTAGGGGTCTACATTATTTTGCAGCCTAGCTTGCCTAGGAGTTTGGAGATCAGCGATGGTTAACAAATAGCAGCCCGGCGTGGTCATGAGGTCGGCGGCACTAGCAGTAGCTGTTAGCCATTCAACATAAGAATATTACTGGCGTTGGAATCGCTTTTTGGGAGCCCAAGTATTTGGGATGCGAGTGGGCACCTTCAGGTGAGAGCCAATGGGATCCTTGTTTTTGAGGGGTTGATGGGACCGATGATCCAAGAGAAGGCGCATAAGTCCGCACAACCCTAAACCCTCAACCCTAACACAAAACCCTCAACCCTAGTAACTGTATGGTCTAAAGCCCATTCACCTGAAGCTGCTGCTAAAAACTGCCTCTGAGAGTCTTGGCGAACACCTCCCCCTGGCTTGTCAAAGAACTGTACCTGCTGCAGCCAAGCACGAAAGCCCCACAGCATGGGGTACGGTTTAGGGGTTCAGGGTTTAGGGTGTAGGATTTAGGGTTTAGGGTGTAGGATTTAGGGTTTAGGCAAGTGCATGGCACTCAGCAGGCACAGTTTCAGATTTAGGGTTTAAGGCAGCATCTCCATTCGAGGCCGTGGGAGAGAGAGCGAGAGAGAGGGCAGCATCTTGCTTGAAGTCTAGTTCTAAGGTACGCATTGATCCTGCTACCTAGCTGCGGTCACGCAACACGCAAGGGCTACAGAATGGAAATAGGTTGTCTGATGTGCCCAAAACCCTAAAACCCTGAGGAAGACTCGATCTTTGGGTCCTCTTGAGTTTACCTCCATTACTGTAGTCCGCACCTGGCACTATTTGGGGGCGGGGGGCTTGCTTATTGGGGGAGGTTTCTTACTATGAGGAAGGCGTTAACTACGACCAGGAACCCGAACCCTAAATCCTGAACAGTACCTCCTAACCCCTAAACCGTGTGGCTGAGTATCAATTGCCCAAATGGAGTCTGAACCTGAAACTTAACCCACTGAATACTTGACCCAACAAATTAGAGCCCTAAACCTTGAAACTTAATAAATTAGAGCCTAAAGCCTAAACCCTAAATCCTAAACCCTGAAACTTAACTTTAGCCAGGGTGCTCCAGGGAATCCCACAGGTCCCGATCCTCGTCCTGTGCTGTTTTACGAGAGGATGGCGCACTTTTGATCCAGCCCACTGGCCGGTTCCGTTGGTAGGCTTTAGGGTTTAGGGTTGGTCAAGCTCTGAAAACTCCATCGCACATTTTTGACTAAGTAGCTTTGACTGGATCTATGCAACTATGAACTATAGTGCGCAGCCCAACAGCGCAAGCGAGGAACTGGTCGGGAAGCTCGCTGAACTCTAAGCCCTAAAGCCTAAATCCTAAACCCTACATTTAAGAAGTTTAGGGTTGAGGGCGAGGATAAATTGTAGCTTGAGGGCTCAGGAGTCCACTCATGGAAGCAGAAGCTAAAACGAAATAACAATATGGAAGCTTCCGAAAATGGGCCGAACCCGGGTATTACGCAGTGGACCCCTCAGTAAATACCCCGACAAGCGAAAATCTTTCTTACGATGAGCCCTGGAAAGGAAACCCCAAGGTCTTGAAAACTTAAACACTGTTGATACTAAGATACCCCTGTACATCCCGACGTGTGCTCTATAGCCCTTTTTAAAGGGACTCCTAAAACCTCCCCATGGTGGGCTCCACATTCTGACCCCTCGTGCCTGCGGTCAGTCTACGCCCACTCACGTTGCCCACGGCGTTTAAGTCCGTTGGCTATGCCGCGAACGGCGTCTACGCCGCCACAACCTTTTTCGCCGCCTACGCTGGTTTTGCAGGTCCCAATAATCGGCGTCACCACTCCGGGCAGCACTGATCAGAACCAGGGTTTTCGGGCTATAAACCGGTTTAGAGCTTACTTGGGGGGTCATGGGGACTTAGTAAGTAGGGTAACAACCCTTACCCTAGTTATCCCCATTATTAACCCACCTATATACTAAGTTCCCCTGACTCTCCAAGAAGGGTTTAGGTCAAAGGGAGCTTACTGGGAACCCCAAGAATGCAGTAGGAATATTATAGGAACCTACCTACAAGGGTCCTTATATTCTATTCTATAATATTTCTACTATCTTCTTGGGGTTCCTTGTTTGGGGTTCCCAACCCTAAACCCTAAACCCTTTATAGGTTATGCTATACTTTTTCGTCCCCTGGACCTTGCTGCAATTGTATGACGGGACCTCCGTTGCTCCTCACTAGGCTTGTAGGGTTTGGGGGTCGGATGTAAGGTTTAAGGTGTAGTGGAACAGGGCTGCTGTACCTCAATCAGAAACCACATGGAGAGAGAAGCGAAAATGATTGCGCAGACTGCTCCCCCCCAAGACAAAAACATGAGCTATAGTCTAAACTCCTAGCATCCCCGTTACCATAGTTTTTCCTTCCCTACATAATCCCCTTTGAGGAGTTTAGACGATGGCTCAAATGGCGCAGCATTTTCAGCTTGGAAGCGGTGAATGGAAGCATAGATCCTATACTACAGGAGCCTAAATGATTACCAGTATCATTTAGAGGTCCATTTGAGGTACCATATATGGAACCATAATATTGGTAGTTATTCAGGCCCCTATATTACACAGTCGGTATATGATCCTTATGCTAGTCCGTATTGCCCATGTTCCATTGGTTTACTCCCTGCTGACCGCTCTAAACAGTCAACCCTGTAGTACTTGCCACTTTCTTTCCCATGCCCGGCCAGCCACAACTAAGAACACCTGAACAGCCGGCCTTGTGGCTAGCGGCGAAGATTTTGTAGACATCCTGGACATGCGGGGGGGAGGGAGGGGAGGGTTGAGAATGTAGAGATTCTGTTAGTGCCTTGTTCTGGAACTTCATTGAAGCCGCCACAATATGCGTAAACAGTAAATGGTTAGCTAGGTCCCCTCTTCATGAGTCACTTCATTGAAGTTCCTCAACTGCAATCCGGCTTTTGCAGGTCCCTTAGAGCAATAGGGACTCGTGCTTGGTTGGGGAGGATATTCACAGTTGTGCAGGGCAATCTTACTTTTTGCTAGCCCTAAACCCTGAACCCAAAAAAAAACTGAACCCTAAACTGTGTCCACCGCTCACAAACGCAGGCGAGCAAGCTGATAAAGGAAGGCCACGTGCCTGTGGGGGCCTGAGCTTGCACGAAAAAGACACCCCCCCCACCATACAGATTATTCCCAACATGAATGTTGGGGTTAAGGGTTTTAGGGTTTAAGGTTTAGGGATTATAGGGTTTACATTTAGGGGGGTGAAGGGGGTGGGGGATTACTTGCTACAAATGAAGAGTGGTTGGCCATCTTCTTCGCCCTCGGCATGCTTGAGTCTCCCCATCCGGGCCTTGTCCATGATGCCCAGACCTTACATCACATGTGAGCCACTTGTGCGCCGAAATGCGTCAAATTGGAGATGTGCTGGGGCACCACAAACTGTTGTGATCTGTTTTGGGGCACTCTATACCCTATACCCTATATGTTCCCTATGTATAATCCCTATATATCCCCTATAGCAGCTACAAACAAACCTTGAACATTCATGGCAGCACCAGCAAACGAACAACTTCTGAGTGCCACTTGTGTCGTCTTCCGTGCTCATGTGAGCTATAGTCTAAACTCCTTTAAGGGGGATTAGATCGGGTTTAGGGTTTATACTCTAAAACTCCTCAAAGGGGATTATGTAGGGGATTATATAGGGGACTGAAAGGGGATACTTGGAGTTTAGACTATAGCTCATGCTAGTTGATGCGTGGGCAAGCCGGTTGCAAACTAGTTCTCGCTTCCGCAGGTCCTGGCATGGATTGGGCTTATTGATACTGTTGATACGAAAAAACCTGCATGAACTTAATGTACTATAGTCCCATCATTCCCGGGATATAAGGTACTTAGGGTCATGCAGGATTTCTAGTATCCACCGTACCTTGGCATCTTGGTATGGCACATCTCCAGGGGTTTGCTGAGCCTTAGGTAGCCCGGCCGGGTCTTGGCTCCCTTTCGTTCCTAGCCCAGGCCCTGACTAATAACCGCCTTCCCCCTAATAGGGATTAAGAAAGGAATCCTAAAGTTAAGGCCCTTAGAAGGAGGGGGATTATTAGTCATGGGCCTACATTACCAACAACCATGACTACCCTAAACCCTAAACCTTAAGCCAAGCCGCCTCCATATTCATTCACATATTCCGGAAGCGTGCGCACCTGCCAACAGCGGAGGCTGAAGTCGAAGGATGTCCAGTTGTGTCGGAGGAATGCCGAAATCCATAGTACGGGGGCTTACACAGGGTTTAGGGTGTAGGGTTTAGGTTACATAGGTATGATGGAAAAGAGAAGACATAAGCTGAGCAGCAAGGTTTTTCTTATAACTGTACTGTGAATTAAGGTCCGCAAATTGCAGCCCAGTCATGCGCAAAGAACAGCAATAACTATTCTTGGCATCGTGCTGGTTAACAAGTAAAGTGCAGCTCTCTGAGTGCCTTGCCTCAGCCTTCCCTTCGTGCTGAGAACGGGCTGAGTCGCGGTCGAGGAAAACAGCTACCGATGCGACAGAGCCTTCCTGCAGGGGCGGCACAACCCACAGGCAAGTGCACCCTAAACCCTATAGTCCCCCTTAAGTAGATAGAATATGGGGTATATGGGGATCTTACTATAATATACCCGAAGCCATATTCTATCTACTTAAGGGGGACTATAAATCCTTCCACTTTCTTGAGAGACGCATGGATAATTCAAGGCTAACTGTTCTCACTGAAGACCTTACCTTAACTCCGACTGCCCCGCAAGGTCTTGATGACTCTCTAGTCCTACTGGTGCTTCGTGGGAATATGGGAATAAATCATAGGGATTATCTTCCCCTATATCCTACTACAAAGCAGAAAGTAATCCTTACACTCTAAGGCTAAACTCTATATATACCTATATAATCCCTATATCCCCATATACAAAAGCTACCCTGGTTGCCTTCTCATAGCGCGCTACAAGGTACTCCTCTGGCGAGTGGTGCTCGACCTGCTAGCACGTAGCGCAGCCAAGGCAGTAAGATATATGGGGAATTCCTAAGATGAGGGGTACTTTCTAGATGTGGAGATATAAGGGTTATATAGGGGTTACATGTCCTAAGATGAGGGGTACTTTCTATATGTGGGAGTATACGGGTTATATATAGGGGTTACATAGGGATATGAAGGATTTAGGGATTAGAGCTTAGGGCTTGGGGATTTCCTAAGATTAGTGGAACCTTTTCGGGGGTCCCCATAATAGGGATTAGAATATATTGAGGTCTATATTTATGTTGAAGTTCATCTATTTTGGGAAACTACCATATAGGGGGGATACAGGAGCAAATGCTCGCCATAAGAACTCTCACGGGATATCACTCTTTGATGCCAAGGCAAAGGTGCTGCTACACACCACAGCATAGCTCAGTCATCCCACAGCAATGCACGGACTTGAGGACTAACAAATGCATTTTCATGGCTTTGACGGTCCGCACTTCAACCTACGCAAGCCTTGTGCAACGTACAAGCCTGACTTTGCTCTACGGTCTTCGAGCGTGTTCCAACCAAATGCTGGGCAGCTGAATGATTATAGGTATGAGGCTCTGCAGCATCCGAGCCATTGTCTAAACTACTCCTTGTATCCCTGTAATAGTCTCCTGTATAATCCGGGATATTACCCTCTTTAAGGACTTTAGATTCTTTTTCCTCAAACACTTAGGCAACCAGCTCCCACGCTCACCTGGGGTACTTTCTCGAATTCTGGCTGCAGGATGAGTCCAGCGCCAGTGCGGCCGCCCCGCTGCCGAACCAGAGTGTTCCTGAGGTCGCCGCGTCTGCCCTAAATCACGCCCCCCAAGGATTTAGTAGTTTCCATTTCCTTGTCCATTGTGGGATGCAGTCCCTATACTATATCACCCTACAGAATGCTCATACTTAAACTCAACACATATCACATTGCAAAATCCCGAAATAACCCTCGTACAGAAAACTTAGAGGAAAACATGACAAGGGAGCTTAAGTTGAAGACGCTGGGCCTGCGACGGGAAATAATCTCCGTCCCCCAACGAAATCCCCCCCGCCCACTAAATCAATGCATGAGTATATCATCATAAATATATGCACACACGTATATATAAATATACACATCTACATAGGGGATGCATTATTGGGACTGGGGGCGAGGGGGCTATTAGTAGGGGAAGAAGATTACAAGCTTTGAGGTGATTACAGATTCATGATGGGTTCCCCTACTATCCCTATACTACCCCCCCTTAATTAAGGTTACTTAGGGATAATTAGGCCTAGTTAAGGTGAATTAAGGGGGAACCTAGGGGGGTGGATAGTATGGGGGGTGTAGTAGAGGAATCCATGAATTCATGTCCAGGTTACAGATCTCTCCTCATCTCCACACATGCTCTCGCCGCTTTGCGTGCGGGATCATTCCTTGCATCAGCAATGCAGCATCGTGCTTAAACCCTAAACCCTAAGCCCTAGATCCTAAGCCCGAAATCCTATTCCATCAGCAATGCAGCATCATGGTGGTCTAAGAACTCTGGGCGCTTGCCCCAATTTCTCAGTAGTTAAGCCAGACCGATCCCAGAACTTCTACCTGGCGCTTAGCAAGGAATGCAGGAAGGGATTCTCAAAGCAGCCCTGTATGGTAGTTTCCCAAAATAAGGGCACCCCAATGTAGACACCAAAATACTATCATCCTCAGTATTGGGACCCCCCAAAATCTGTATAATCCCTATATGATCCCCGAAAAATCCGGCCATTCCACATTCGCGGTGGAGCAATCCGAGGCTCAGATTGACCAAGGGCAGCGCAAGGTCGCCTTTCAACTTCCTGGTTGTGGGCAGCAGACTTACCATTTTCCCCACCCCTACGGGTCAATATACTCCATTTGTCACGTGTCTGATGTAGTTTCTTGTGGGGAATATTGATATTATGGGGGCAGGGGCATGTTTAATATCAGCAAGGGGTCAGCGCAGCTGTTGTGACATGCAAGCGGATGGGGCCGTGCAGCTGTATGTGGGGGATTCCCAAAATTAAGGGCACACTTTTGGGGTCTCCATGGGGTCTATATCAGGGTCCTCCTATTTGTGGAAACTACCATATGTAGGTCACCAGGTTTGTTTGCAGTGCTTCTGTTCAACTCAAATGCTCTTTCTTGACGGTGGGCTTGGCTTGCGCGGCGAATCCGATGCAAAGGCTTGGCCCTGCCTACTGCTATTACTTCGTCTGCATTTTAAGACACCGTCATGAGCCACGCAGCCGTTGTACCCATGCAAAGTTTTATGGCAGAATGTGCGGAAAATAGGCTCCGAGAATATGAAATTTGAGTACCCCAATTGGCCCAATATGCCAACCAGCATGGATGCAGAATGGCGTCTGCAGACTCCTGAGCTGGACTCTAGGACCTTTAGGAAGCTGACTTCAGCCCTCGGCAAATCATTTTCCTGTTTCCGTCATGTTTTACAACTTTTTGCAGGGAGTCATATTTTGGGATATTTTGGGGACCCCTTTTCGAAAATATGGGAAATATGGAAAAGATATGAAAAATGCCTGGAAAGCAGAGGAACTGTAAGCCTTTGGGCTTCATATTTTTTTTGTATTTTCCATGTTTTGCAAAATGGTGGCTTCACGATTTCCACATTCCATGTTTCAAAAAGCGATAGTCCATTTTCAGTAAATGGAATATGGGGTGGATGGGGATCGTATGATAATATACGCAAAGCCATATTCTATCTACTTAAGGGGGACTATGTTTCTGAGCTGTAGCTTGGATCTTTGTGGGCTAATGTTGATCAGCAGGGAAGAATGAATCCCCAGTGGGTTTAGGGTTTAGGTTTTTCCCACTATTTCATTCTCTACTAACAACCAGAGAGGAATGTTGATGCAACCCGAGTCCACAGCCACTGTTTCTGGGCTGCTGTGAAGGGCAACCCTGTAAGCCGTATTATGGTACCCAACGAACTAGGCTGTGCTACACAGCCTGCAAAATATGAAGTTTTCATTACCTACAATAAAAAAAGCCGAGCCACAAACAAATACAAACATGCTAAGAGAACAGGAAAACTCTGCAGAACTAAGCTCCGGTTTAGGGTTTAAGGTTAACACTAGGTCCCCAGTAAACCATTAACAATAAGGGTAACCTTTTTCCTATGTTCAGCTTTAATAAGGAGACCCCCAAATAAAAAGGGCAAAAGGGTTCCACTGGGGTATCTAGTTTAAGGTTAACAGCAAGCTTGCCATCTAGCAAAGCTTCCTGGATTCGCTCGTAGGTGGGCCGCTCTTCGACCAAACCGACTCGCTTTCCGGCACCAGCCACTCCTGGTAGGACTTTGTCTGTTAGTTAAGTTATGACGACGATTATTGAGTAGCATTGCATTTTATTTGCATTTTGATCATTAGTATCACTGTTGTCAGCTTTCTTGGGCAGCACTGTGGTGCGCAGCTGGCTGTGCAGCAGGGCTTGGAAAGGCACAGATGCAGAACGCGGCCGACGCAGCAACTGTGATTTGAGCCGTACTCTAAACTCCTAGTACCCCCCATAATAACCCCTATAGCAGTCCCCAATTTAATTTCTAATATATATATATATATATTCTCCTTGAAGGAATTTAGATTCTGGCCCGTTTGGCAACGCTAAACCTGAACACGGCAGCCGCGCGCACGCTCGTAAAGATGGCAGCTAAAAGGGGGATATAAGGGTGATATGAGGATACATGGGGGTTTCCTAAAATTAGGGATACCTTTGTGGGGTCCCCATGATAAGGATTATAGTATTTTGGGGTCTATACTGGAATCCCCTTATTTCAGGAAACGACCAAAGGCACATGATACTTTAGGACCCCCGACCCTGTAATAGTGGCATAATTGGAATATAAGAGAACCCTAAAAATCCATATTATCCCTTAAAAGTCAATTGTTTACAGGGTGGGGTCCACCTAAGATATAAGACTGATATGAGGGTATATCTATAACCAAGGATGTATGGGCTTGTATAGAGGTTGATAGGTTTCATGGCTTCCGAATTCTTGGTTATACGTTATCCTGGAGCCTAAATGTGGGCCCCTGCTGCTGGAAGCCCTTGGCGAGGGACCTGCACCGCAACAGCAAGCAGCCCTCAACCCTAAGTTCGAAAACAAAAAAAAATACCAAGAATCCTACATCCTAAACCTTAAACTTCAAAACCCGAAATCCTAAATTCCACCTGGCCTGGCTAGGCCGTTCCCACCCATTACTGTGGTCAGACACTGAAGAGACACGTCGGCCTCTACACCCGTATTGGATGACCCTGACAGGCCGCTGATTGGCCCCTGCGATCATAATGTGTGAGGTTCAGGGCTTATGGTTTAGGGTCGTGCTATAGCAGTGGGAATGTCGAAAGTTGTGGGCCCAGCCCTTAACCCCAAAAGAAGATGGTTTGGGCCGTTGCCTGCAGATATCACAGCAAGCGAGAATCGGTAAGAACATTGGAGAAATACCAGTTTCTGTGGATTCGTAAGCAACATTGTGGGAGGGCCGCTTGGGGCAGGATGTGCCGCTACCCACAGACCCCTGGGAGAGGGGGTGGTGCGATCTGTGCATTGACTGTCAGCCGTCCGCAAAGCAATATGCTAACCCCTGAACACCAAACCCGAAACCCTAGATCCTGAAGTCGCAAAAGAAATAATCAAACAAACATATACACATAAATAATTGAAACAATTGTAACAATAAGAATGAGTGACCCCTCAAGCCGAAATGTGAATGTCCTGTTTCTTGGTATGTCGCGCTGTGAGTGGTCCCGAAGGGTAAAAGAGCTTCTTCCGCTTGTCAGCCATCTGACCTGCCATGAGGTCCGTTGTGTTAGGGCTTAAGGTTTGGGACGTAGGGTTTAGCATTTAGGGTATAGGATTTATGGTTTAGGGTTAGGGGTTTAGGGTTTAGGGTTTAGCATTTAGGGTATAGGATTTAGGCTGTGGGACTTAGGGTTTAGGATTTAGGGTATAGGACTTAGGGTGTGGGACTTAGGGTTTAGCATTTTCCTTCTTTAGGGTAACCGCGCTCCTCATTGGTATAGCAGTAGCTATTGTCCTTCATGTTCCGTCTTGGGCGTAGTCTGCGGAAAACAACACTAATACGTAACGATGACCCAGCGCAGCATGTTTAAACCCTAAACCCTAAATGCTAGACCCTGAGCCCGAAACCGTGTGGGAGGGTCCAGGTCGCTTGAACAAACAGATCTCAGCTAACTGCAGGCTGCTTGCATAAATTGATAGGGTTTACGGTTATATAGGGGTTATATAGGGATAATGAAAAGGAAAATGGAAACTACTATTCAGGGTTTAGGGCTTGCGGGCCCTGCACACATCACTTTCTATGGCCCTATAGGGACTACATAGGGAGGATTTACACTAAACACCATTCTTCCCAAACTTACCCTTCCTTTTTCCACTCCCCCAAAACAGGGCCCCGAAACAACCAAATTGGGTGATTGGAATGGGTCATAGGGCCCTTGGATTTTCTAGCGATTTTATGTACTGGCCTTGGACAGGGATGATGCTAGGCTCTTTTCCCTAAAGCCCAAACCCTTAATCCCTAAACCCTTCCTCCCTCCCAAGCGCTAGGTAGCCAGTAATCAGTGAAAATAATATTGAAATACCCTGCCACCCCTCATTGCAGATATTCCTCCATAAGAGACCCTATCTCTCGGGTGGGTCATATTTAAGGTTAGGGTGTGGGATGGCATCTAATAGCAAAGTCCCCCTTAAGCGAAAAGAATACGGCTTCGGGTATAGTATAACAAGATCCCACATACCCCATATTCTATCTACTTAAGGGGGACTATGGTATGAAGGGGTTGTTTCTTGGGAAGGTGCAGTGGGGCATCACTGCTCTACAGCCTACCAAGACAGTCGCCAGGGCGACGTAGGATGCTGGACGAATCCCCTCCCCGAAACGAAAAGCCCCCCACTCCTCCATAGCATATGTCTATAAGTCTATGAATGTGGGTGTATACATACATACATACATACATGCATACATACATTTTCAGATATATATATATATCACATTGACACTCTTCCACATAAGCCCAAACTCATACAGATGAGACCCAAAACCATCTCAATATACAGCTTTGGTAGGGCAAGCATACATGCATGTACATACATATATATATATATGCCTTCCAGTGTATTTCTATATATATATATACATATTTATCTACTTTAAGTCTTTTTTGGGTGGCTTACGGGGATATTGTTAGGGAGGGGATTACGCTTCATTGCTACGGGGAGAGGGTTATTCCTGCAGACCTCGTTTGAGGGACACGGCTTTGGCAACCCTGGCCGACTCGAGGCACAATGTCGCGGAAAGCCATGCGCGTCTTCAAATTCAACTGGGTTGCCATTAAAGAACTTAAATCAAGTTACCATAATGGGTATGTATATATATAGTAGGTAAGTAGAGTTTCTTAATATGAGCCATAGTCGAAACTCCTAGTATCACCCTTAATATCCCCTATAGTAGTCCACTATATACCCCCCTATGTAATCATCCCCTTTAAGGAATCTAGACTGCGGCTCATAGAGTAACTTGACAAGAGCATGAAGCTTTGGGGTTTAGGGTCCGGGTTGTACCCGAAACATCCAACTAAGTTGAATAGAACCTGTGCCCAAAAAAGTTCCTACGCAGTTATAATCCCTTATAGTCCCATTTTAAGTACATATTGGCTATATTAATATTTGGATAATGGAAAAGAAGATGGAAACTACTATTTGGGGTTTGGGGTTTAGGGTTATAGTCCCCCTTAAGTAGATAAAATATTGGATATACGGGGATCTTCTTATAATATACCTGAAGCCATACTCCATCTACTTAAGGGGGGCTATGCTTTGGGCCCAAATCATCTACGTACTGTTTAAATACTGGGAACTGTGGGGACAGGGGAGTGTGCTTCGCACAAGTGGATCCAGTTTCACATGATGTGCAAGCACAAATCCAAAACTTCAGCTGCAAACCCAGACCCTGAACCATAAGCCCCAAACCCCTTTTGGGTAAGCATGATGGGAGTAAAAACTTCCCCTTTCAAAACCTAAAACCTTTGAACCGCCAAATGGTAGTTTCTCAAAATAGGGACCGCAGTATAGACCCCAAAATGTTATAATCCTTATTCCCCAAAAAGGTACCCCTAATTCTGGGAAACCCACTCAATCTTCTGTCTGAATGTAGATTTCGGAATTGTTGGGTTGCTGCATTGAAGGTTTAGGCTTTAGGGTTCAGGGTTTAGTTTTAGGGTTTAGGGTTTGGCTTGAAATAATGAGGTTTAGGTTGTTCAAGCTTTTTTGTTTTAGATTTAAAAGGTTCAGGGTTTAGGGTGCAGTGCGCTTGAAGCTTGCGGCATGAGACCCAATTGTCAAAAACAGTTCACTGCTAATGCCAAATACGATCTTAGGCTGTACCAGGCTGCTGGTGCATAAGCAAGGAAGGAACAGCCGTAAAGCTTCCACCTGGCAATAACCTGAAAAATATCCCAGAATCCACCAAATCCTTCACTTTGAACATACCAAACTAACTAAGATGGAACTATAATGTAGCCGCCTCTTTAAAGAACAGTAGTACATGTAGGGCCCTTTGGGGTTCAATGTTAATTTGGGGACGGTAGTCGTTTTCATGTTCTTTGGCATCCCCGTGCCTCACCTCCCACTCCCTACGGTTGATACTAAGGGTTTAGGGCTTTAGGGTCCTCAAAGGGGGCTATATAAGGCACTATACGGAGGACTACTATAGGGGAGATTAAAGGGGATACTACTATTCATACTAAAAATCCTGCATGACCTTAATATATTATAGTCCCATTATTCCCAAGGTATAAGGTACTTAGGGTCACGTAGGATTTCTAGTATGCACCGGAGTAGCCCTTCCAGGCTTGGTGTCCCGCAAACTCATCGAAGTCCAACTTGCCATCCTCGTGCATCGGTCTCTCCCGGATAACTTTAGGATCTAGTGTGGGCTCTGCAGGAATGTAGCAATTGTTCAGTGGCCCCTAGAATGTGGGGTACGTTAGGGGGAAATCTTGATCCCGCCTGGAAGCTTGGTGGTGCGAGGCCCGTTGCTTGAAGACTTCCCGACACTTCCATGAAGCTGAGAACCCACACACAAGCTTCAAAGAAGCTGGCTCGTCCCACAGACATGTTAGGGCGCATCATCTCATGACCTACCTTGGGCCCCCTGGTGGGTTTGAGGCGTTTAGACTATAGCTCACATGGTGGCAGCTCGGGGTTGGCGCCTTGCGGCCGACGCCAAAGAGGCTGTCCTCACTTTCGTGCAGAAGCTCCTGTGCCGCGGCCTCCAGCAAAAGACGGGTTTAGAGTTTGGAGAAGCACTCGGATGGACGTGCGCAGGTAGAAGTTGCACCAAAACACCTGCAGAAGCAGAATCTTGGCGGCCTCTCTCTGCCACTCGACCCGTCCCCTACATAACCTGAATTGCTGTTAAGGAACTTACCTTATGTTACCACAATACAGGTATATAGTATATAATAGGGGTTGCTTATTCTAGTAGCTTATCTTATTATGCTCCTTAACAGCAAGCAAGAAATTCTTCATAGCTGGCACATCCCTGGACTTGGGGACAGAAGCTAAGGCGATTAAGGTTTAGGGTTTAGGTCGCGTTTAAGTTTAGGGTTTCCAGGAAAAGGGAGTCACCCCAGCATAGCCCCCAATGTACTTTGTTACTTACAGGGACTCACAAAATGCGAGCCCTCAAGCATTGGAAGCCCTAAGCCCTTTGTATTCACATATTTACTTCTTTATCTAATGTATCCATTTCATTGTTGCTTATATTTATATTCCTAAACCCTAAACCCGATTCCTGACCCTGACTCACAGCCCCGGTTCCAACGCCAAGCCTGGCTCACAGTGAACCCGAGGGCTCCTAGGCTCTAGGATGTAGTGTCTTCGGGTTTAGAGCTTAGGGTTTAGGATGTTTTGGATGTTGTAGGGTTTAGGGTCTTCGGGTTTAGAGCTTAGGGTTTAGGATGTCAGGGTTTAGGGTGTTGGGGTTTAGTTAGGCTTTAGGTTTTAGGGCGTCAGGGTTTAGGTTCTTAGGGTTTTAGGGTGTAGGGTTGATGGATGGTGTTGGGGTGTTAGGGTGCACCTCCCCCTAACACCTCCCTGATTTGAATCCTTCCCATTTTGGTATACCATAAGAGATATCGGGAATATCCAGTATTAGGGGGGTGAAGGGGTGTTAGTATTAGAGGCGGGGAATAAGTAGGCACATCACGCAAGCACTCGGGCTTTCTGAAACGTTAAAATGCCCACAGGGATACATGGGGCTTAAGGCCTAGGGGCTGGCGTATGATGATACACAAGTGTTACCTAGAATGAATCAGTACTAGCTACAGGGTTTAGGGTTGGGGGCTCTAGGTGGGCATACTACGGCACGCTGTTGAGTAATAATGCGGTTGCGCCTACCTCCTCCACGTACTATATGATGATGCTGCTATGTCATTTTGTCAAGGCGGCCTTTTTACTATAGAGCTTTATCACAACTTCACTACATTCCTGCAATGCTATATATGAGCTATAGTCCAAACTCGTAGCATCCCCCTTTATAAACCCTATAATGCTCCCCTATATAACCCCCTTCTGGAGGATTTCGCTATATTCTGCATTGTCATATCACTATCGCGGGGAACTAACCACGGGCCCCTGATGAAGCGACGCTAGCACAAGATCTGCTCAAGACTATAGGGTTTAGGGTACGAACCCTCTATCGTTATCTATACACCCTAAACCCTAAACCCAAATTTGTAAGAAACCCTAAACCCTAAGCCTAAGAAGCCCCACACCCTAAGCCCTAAAACGTCGAGTTATTCCAAAATGCAGCAGAGCATCCAACAAGCTGGGTGATCTCTCCGAATTCAATATCTGGGCGCGATTTGTGGGACAATATGGGGAGCTATGCAGGAAGCGTATAGGGACATATGGTAGTCCAAACTAGAGGTACCCCCAATATACTATAATCCTTGTTAAGGGGACCCCCAAAATGGTAGCCCAAAATTTGGGAAACCCCATATGATCTCCAGGGTCCTAGTTTGTTTAGGGTTTAGGGGTACCAAAATCCTCTCCTCAGAGTTGCGGGACCTGGGTTATGCAAAAGGTACTTTAATCTATGCTTCTGATGTGAGCTATAGTCTAAACTCCTAGTATCCCCCTTAATATCCCCTATAGTAATCCCCTATATAATCCCTTATGTAACCCCCCTTTAAGGAGTTTAGACTATAGCTCATGTGGTTGCTGACCTCAGAGGTGGTCTCGTTTCGTAAAGCAAGAGCCGCCGTGTGGCACAGCGCTGAAACCTGAATAGGGTTTAGGGTTTAGGGTTTAGGGGAAATAAAGCCCCAGGTCACTCGCAGGCACGATTATCTTTATCTTTAAGATTATGAGTACTAATAGTTGGGATTACTGTGACTATTTCTTGCAATACTAATATGTCTTAACATTCTTAACACGGTTAGTACAATTGTGTATTATTTCTACTTATGCTAGTAGCAGATTGTCATCGGCGAGGTCTCGTTTGCTTGGAAGGCATCCCGGATGTAAAATGTAGAAGCCTGAATAATTGCCTGTAGCTAGTTCTTGCTCACATCTTTGTATGGCATTACGGAAGTACCTGAAAACCCGATTCGAATTCGTTAGGCCCCTACCTTCAATCTCTATACAAACTGAGTGGGTTTCCATTAGACTGTTCAGTGTCTTTCCCATGTGATTCTACACAGTGCTAGCTACTAGGCGCGAAGCCTTAAACTTGTTGTAGTCCCTATTTAAGCCTAAGCCTCAAACCCTAAAGAAGCTATGGTCTAAACTCCTAGTATTCCCCTTAGTAACCCTATAGTACTTCCCCATACAATTCCCTATATAACCACCTCTAAGGAGTTTGATGCCCAGTCAGCCCGAGAGCATTTATAGCAGAGACCCCGGCAGCCGCTTCTGTCAGTGTCAAACTTTGCGAACTGCTGCTGGAACATCTGTGCAGAAGACTTACTCATGTTTACCCTAAACCCTATAAACCCTGAACCCTAGAGTTTAGGGGCGTTCGGTTTAGGGTTTAGCGTGTATACTTTGGTGAAAAAATAGTGCTTCGAGCAATCCTGGACCTCTAGCAGGTGTACTACAAATAAGTAACTTTAGGGTTTAGGGTTCAGGGGACTCAGGGTTTAGGGTTGGTGCTCTCTCTCTCTCTCTCTATCTCTCCCTCCTGTCATAATTGTTATACCACCTTATTCTTGGGTTGCAGGTATAGACCTGTAACCCTACGCGGCAATTTCTGCGAATGAGGGAACTCCAGTATAGACCCCAACATAGAACACTCCTTCTTCTGGGGACGCCCCAAAAATGGCCCCTGATTATTGTCAATCTCCAAGCAACACCAACAAAAACATCAGCGACAGACGTGAAAACAAGTTGCATTATGCTTTGAACTCCTTGATTGTTGGAAACCTTGCACGGCAAACCGCGAAACAACATGCAAGCTCGCTTAAAACTGAAAACACAATGAGCTACCGCAAGAAAATCGGACCCACCAGAATTATCATCTGGGAGACAAGAGGGGGGATCTTTGACCCCCCGATAAAAGGTACCCGTAACTTTGGGAAACCCTAAACCCTATATAACCCCTATGTGTACACACCCTGGCTGCACTGGCGGATAGCTTCGATCTAGCAGAGCTGGCCTATTCCGGGACTCCAGGAAGAGACCCCGTGCAACTCGGTTTGGGGTGTAGGGCACCCTAAGCCCTTCATCCCGTTGCTGGACATGGGGGCTTGCAAAAAGGGTTCCATAGAGGCATCGGGGATATGTAAAGATTAGAGATTCTGGGAGTTCCGCTAAGGATTGTATGAGATCATGAGGGCGGCTTTGAAAAAAACTACCACATCCGTCTAGCCCAAACCCTAAACCCTAAGCCCTAAGCCCTAAACCCCAAGCCCTAAACCCTAAAAGCCCTAAACCCTAAACCCTGAACCCTAAACCCTAAACCGGTAAGCCCTAAACCCTAAACCAGAAGCCCTAGACCCTAAACCCTAAACCCTAAACCCTAAACCCCAAACCCCAATTTAATAGGTTCGCCGCCTTGAACTCTGCCTCACGCCTTCGGCCTTGGTTCGGGCTTCCGCGCTGTTATGATTAGAAGCTTAGGGTTCAGGGTTTAGGATTTAAGGCTCAGGGTTCAGGATTTAGGGTTTAGGATTTAGGGTTTAGGACTTAGGGTGTAGAATTTAGGGTTTAGGATTTAGGGTTAGGATTTAGGGTTGAGGGTTCA
>CAJNIZ010043568.1:28527-55603 GCA_905231905.1 Symbiodinium pilosum | reverse complement strand
GTCTCTGCGCGTCTTCGGCGTCTCCAGCCTTCTGAGCTTCGGCGTCTTCGGCGTCTCCGATCAAAATTCGAGAGCCGCCGCGGCCATCACTGGGATTTTCTAGAGTCTATAGGGTGTGGGGATTTATAAAGGCGCTGTAATGGGACCCCCACAGGAATTTAGTAAGAATATAATAAGAATATACCTACCAGGGTCCTTTTGCTCTCTTATAGGTTTTCTGGGGTCCATAGGGTTTGGGGTTTGAGTCAAAGGTTTAGGGTTGAGGGTTTGGGGTTTGGGGGTTAAGGTTAGGGTTCAGGTTTCAAGGCTTATAAGGTTTAGGGTTTAGAGTTCAAGGTTTTAGCCTTTAAGAAGAAGATGTAGGATCTATGATATAGGGTCATGGGCTTAGTTTTAGGTTTAGGATTCGGAGACAAAGGTTCTAGGTTCGAAGCACCTAAATGATACGACCACAATGTTTGGTGTTGCCCTCGTCGATGGCGATGACCCAGGGCGTGGCCGGTTTTCCATGTCGGCGTCTAGGTTGGCGACCTCTTTGCGCTGCAGGTACTGGTAGTCAGTGTGCCCCTCGCTAACTGCAGTGCCTGGCTGTCCATGTAGAGCTGGTGATAGAGATGGATGTTCGGGGTGCCAGTAGAGTCATCATTCTCGCCCGCCGCGGTCTTTTTGCACCCCCAAAACTCATAAGGACCTAATCATACGCAAGATTCCCTAATAAGGCATTTTGCCGTAAACCCTGAACCATACACCCTTCACCGCATTCTAAAGGCAAATGGCCCAGGTACCAGGATGCCATAGTAGCACCATAAGTGTAGAATTTGGGCTCAGGTGGGTGCCTGTATAAGTTTAGGGTTTAGGGTTTAAAGGTTTAAGGGTTAATTACCATTACTTAGGGTTTGGGGGGCGGATTGCTACTTTTCAACTTGGAACAGGTGAAACTTTGTGATTAAGGAAATTTGAGAACCCGAGCAATGGTAAGTTTATCTGGGCCTGAGGGCTTAGGGTTTAAGGCTTTAGGGTGTAAGGTTTAAGGGTTTAGGGTCTAGGGTTTAAGAATTTAGGTGTGACGGTTTAGGATTGTTACCCTGCAAATTGGGCATCAAGTATCTACAATTTAGGTACGGACCCTTAGGATATATGCCATGCCTGCCGGACGAAGTATCCTGCATGACCCTGAAGAAACAGTTTTACCATAATGCCCAACCTAGCCTAAACCCTAAACCCTAAACCCTAAACCCTAAACCCTAAACCCAAACAAATGCCGGGAGACCCTGGCTTCCTGAAGGAGTTTACTGGGTTGGCCCCTAAAACCCTTTGAAAAATATTAGTATACAGGGTCCCTCATTAAAACCATTAGGGGTTTAGGGGTTTTAGGGGTTTAGGGTTTAAGGGGTTTAAGGTCTAGGTTGGCCCCTGAAACCCATTGAAAAATATTAGTATATAGGGTCCCTTATTAAAGCCATTAGGGGAAATATTCAATATCCCAGGGGCCTACCCAGTTTAGGGTTTAGGGTTGACTCATAGTCAGGGTCCTGAAGCTGAAGGTCTTTGGGGTCTTAGTCGGAAATCAGGCAATTATACAAGGTCATGCAGGTGCCCATGAACTGTCAGGTGGGTCATGCACCCTATGTTTACCCCCACGCCCCCAACCCCTAGACCCTATAAATGCTGTTCATCAAGATTCCCTGCAAACCCACATAGACCTGGCAAACACTAAGCCCAATAGGAGTGTGAAGCAATCTCCTACTTGTGCAGGCCAACTGCAGTACGCTGGAAGAAATCTGGTCTTAATGAGTATGAGTTGGACCCCCAACCCTGTAATAGCGGTAAAATAAGAAATAAGAGGATCCTAATTTAGTTGCCAACCGTAAACCCTAAACCCTGAACCCTACCACAACTACCAGTATCCCTTTCAGTGGTTGGGGGTTCACCTAAGGTCTTAGGGTCAACGATTGCGAGGGCTTAGGGTTTAGATTGGGCTTAGGGCTCAGGATGGCAAGAGAACAAGGTTTAGGACCACGAGACAGCTTAGCGCTTAGGGTTTAGGCGCTTCGGACTGCAAGAGTGTAGGCACTGGGGGGGGGGGTCAGGAATAATTGCAAGGACTCCAAAGACTCCAAAGACTCTAGGGTTTAGGGTTTAGGGTTCTAGTGCAACATTGTAGAAGCATTCTGTTGAGAAGTCCTCGCATGTCCATTAGAGGCTACAAGGCAAGCGCTGATGGTCTGCCACCTGGAATGCTTTTAGGCGGCAGTATACTAGGTGGACTCCTCACCCAGTCAAGGTGACTATGACGAATAATTTTGATAATATTTAGGTCTTCTTATATTCCTACCATACCACTATTACACGGTGGGGAGGCCACCTGAAGTATGCAGGACAATCACGCCCTTGTCCAGCATCCTAGGGAAGATAAACGCCAACCTTGGGCTGCGTAAAGGGTTTACTGCCGCGGAAGAGGGACTGTTAGGATGGATATCGGGCATCCTACAACATGACAGCCACAGCATGTGAAGTCCAGCGCCGCACTCTAAGCTGAACCTCCCCATCGCGGTGGGTCAGGGTTTAACTTTTAGGCTTTCGGCTCAAAACTCATGACGGATCACCAGCAACTTGAATAGCACCTAATGTTGGCGACTGCTGGACTTAAACTGTACAGCACCCGTTTCGCACCACTTCCAGTCATAAGCCAGTCCTTATATCGTCCCCCCTATGTAATCCCGAGAAAGGGAATAAGAGAATATAACCCCTATATCATCCCTATATAGTAGAGTCCCTTATTCCCTACTAAGAACCAGTAAGCTTCCAAGAACTATTTGTTAATAGGACCCCCCCTAGATTGGAACATGATAAGTTTGAGAGATCGTGTTGCAGGGTTTTTTGAAAAGGCCCAACATGTCTGGAATAGAACCTGGTTCCTCAGCCTTCTGTACTCAACTTTTAGACATGGAGTCCCTCTCACAACAACACAGCTGCACAAAGGCAAACATTCCCGGCGGCATCCTGGAATTTTCTATAAGGATGGCTACTCCACACGGGAGTTGCGCCCACTCTCTAAGCTTGGATCCTGAATTCCAGGAGACTGCAATGTAGGATTTAGGGTTTAGGGTTCAGGGTTTAGGCTTCAAGGTTAAGGCTAAGGGTCCAAGTACCCAATATTCATATACTTACCCCAAATCTGTACTATAATTACTATTACCAAGATCCCAAGTACCTAAATATTGGGCACATGGACCCTTAGGGTAAGGCTAGGGGTTTAGGCATCCGAAGCGTGAAAAAGCATAGCCCAGCCACCCCAATACTGCACAAGCACGCTCATCTGGCGACAATGAGCCGATGACACCATGAGGGTCTGCAAAGCTGGGTTGCTGTCAAGGAACTTTAGGGGTTATGGAAACCCTATTCGTTATTTACTACATAATCCTTTTGCGGTAGCCCTGAACCCAATATGAATCTATCTCTAGAACCCCTGCAAAGATCTGCATAATCCACTTCAACGGATTCCTCAGCATAGAACCCCCAAACTCACAGCCCTGAACCTTACACCAAGATCATTAAAGCGAAAACCCCCTCACCCTAAACAGCCTAAACCCCCTAAACCCTAAACCCGAAATACCCATAGACCCCAAGTCCGTAAAGCGGTGCCTCGCGAGCGGTGTGCGTGGCGCCAGCCGCCTGGGCAGGTTTTTTAAGGTTTAGGGTTTAGGGTTTAGGGTTTAGTGTTTAGGGTTACCTGAACCCCACAAGCAGGTAGAGTAATGGCCTTTTGGGCTAAAAAGGGGTTTGGGCTAAAATTCTACCTACTTATGGAGATTCGGGTTTAGACATTAGGGCTCCGAGGGGTTTAGAGATTGGGCTTAGGGATGTAGGGAAACCCTAAACCCTAAACCCTAAACCCGTTAAGGGGCTAGGCCTAGGAGGGATTAGAGTGTAGGGATTTGGGCCTAGGATTTAGGAGTCATTTAGAGTTCAGAGGGAAGGACTCACTGAGGGATTAGGGCTTAGGCTTAAGGATTTAGGGATTAGAGCTCAGGGATTACGGCCTTGGGAGTAGGTCTCAGGGATTTCATGTTTAAGGCGAAACCGCAAGAGCGCTGGGTGTCAGGGGCTATAGATGGTTCTAGATGGATACATAAGGTGCTAGGCACTGAGTCTCAGGTTCGGGGCTGAGTGTGTTGGTGTCCGAGGTCCCAAATGTCATGGTCCAAAGCTTTCTCTTTGAAAGACTTCAAAACGCTACCTGCTGCATAGACAGAACCTTAAGGGCACAAGCACCCCAACATCTTAAACACTAAACCCTATAAACCCTAATCTGCATTGTGGCTTCAGGTGCCAAATATAATTACGTCTATGGTTTGGGGGGCCTGAAGCCTTGTTTAGGCTTTAATGCTTGGGCACTCAGGCCTTGAAACAAGCTAAGGGTCGGGCTTAGCCCCTGGCCCCTACTCCCTACCCCAATTCCAGCTATTGCTGAGGTTTCTTTGTTCAGCGCAGCACCTCTTGTTTGAATTCCTGTTCCACCCGCCAAACCGCCTGTGATTTCAACTTACGCCCTTTCTGGTTTCTGGTGATATTCTTTAACATGTCTGCCGTTGGCCTGCCTGTTTATTAAATATTGTACCTGTTCCAACATGAAAATTGAAAATCATACCCGTGAATGATCCAGCCTTTTGGCCCTAGACTCTAAACCCCCAAAGACTTCGGAGTCAAGGATCTTTGAGCTATAGCCTATACTCCTAGTAGCCCCCTTAATAGCCCCTATGATACTCCCCCATATACTCCCTTATGTAACCCCCTTTAAAGAGTTTAGCCTCACCCCGAAACTCCAAACTTTATAGCTCCCTAGGGTCAAAAGACTCAAAAGGCCTTGGGGGTTGAAAGCTTTCCATCCAGCTGTCATGCTAAGGCTACCTAAAAGGGTGGCCTGTAAGGCCCCTAAGCAATAGAGTAACCTGACAATGGTAGGATGAAGAGTTAGGGCTTGAAAAGAGTAAGCTGTACACCTAATACCATGGGGTTTGTAACTTTTATGCCGGCATCTTTCCTTTTTCAAGGGTCTAGTACATTACTCCAAGTAGATATAGGGCATCTGAAGCCCCGCAAGACAATGCACTCAGAGGGGCTGGGCTTGGGGCAGGGCTGAGGGTGCATAGCTATGCATGCCGCTGTCTACAGGAAGGAGTTGGGAGGAGCTTCCCTTTGAACGTTAGGCTTCCCCTTCCCCCTACAAATTCCAGAGGCCCAGCTACAGGGAACACCCAAAAACAGACCGACCCCAGACTTATGCTCGAAATGGTTCTGCTTGATTCTGGGAATTTACAACTTGATGCTGGGAATTTACAACATGGTAACACAAGAAGTAACCACATTGGAGAGTGGAGAAGCAGCCTCGCAGGCGCCCTCCAAACGGGTACGCTTTTGAGCTTTCAATTGCTTTAACCCCCCTAGACCTAGAATAAGATAATATGCTTGCTGATACACTAGAAGTATGATTTACGGACATCTTGAATCGGCTCTCATCTCCCACCTTATGGATCTGAATCTGTAAATAGCTACATGGGGCCATAGGGCGAACAAAACCTGAGCTGCTGCTAAAAAACCGTAACTCAACTTGCCATATCCTGGGTATGTAGAAATAAAAGGGTTTCCCGATCAGAGTACCTTAATTCAAGTTCCTGAACACCAACCCAGAAAAAGCAGCTACATGCGGTAAGCCCTGCCATTCCTATGCGACCCCTTCAATGGTACCCAAGGTTTGGGTAAGAGTAATTGGGGTACAGGTTTTGGGTTAGTAAATGATAATAAAATACTCGGACCCAAAACCCAAAATCCCTAGATCATATGGTGCTTGGACCTTTAAGGGTAAACCCTAAACCCTAATCCCTAGTCAGCCCCAACACCTGACTATATCGCAGGCCAGGGCACGCTGTTCGCGGGCTGTGACACGACGTAGAGGCGCACGGTAAAAGCAATTTGCATAAGGTACCTGAGCTGTTCCAAGAGTATCCATGTGAGCTATAGTCGAAATGAGTCCTATTATCTCCCCTAGATTATCCCCAATTTTGCCCCGTTTCAGGGGTCTAGACTATAGCTCATGCAGTACAACTCTAGAACTGGGACCTGAAAGATGGTGTAAGAACGTGTATAACTTGCACTACTTCCTCCGAGGTTCCGATACCAGCCAAAACCCTGAACCCGTTCATCTCAATACACTTCAGGAATGAAATTTGAGGAGGTACCCCTCCAACCTGCAGTAATAGTATAATAGGAATACAAGAGGACAGCAATATTATCCTATAATCCCTTATAGTCACTATTACTGGGTGGGGGGTCCAACTAAATTAAACTACCAAACTCTAACGCGCCTAAACCTCATTGTTACCGTGTCACTCCTGCGCATGCAAAGTTCCCAAGGTCCCTTCACGTATTAGCAACACGTCTTGGAGGTCCGGGTAAGACTTGCAACAATCCAGCTGTGACTAGAAATACAGATTTCAATAGGTTAGACTAACTCCAAAACCCTAAACCCTAATCCATGGACCTCCAAGTCGGCCTGAAAGTAGCTAGCTGGGATGTTCGAGTACTACGGCCAGGCCTTGTGTTATTAATCTTATTAAGCAAGAAATGAGACTCTGGGTCCACGGTGCCTGCGCTTTTCAAAACAAAAAACACTCAGCTGCAGCATGACAGGCCTTACTTTGGGTTTAGGGGTTTAGTTACCAAACTCCGAATTGATTCGCCCAACTGCAGATGGAGGTGCACCAAAGACGTCTTATCCTGGCTCATGAGCCACCCCACAAGCCCTAATGAAGCTCTACATCCTATGCCCTCAATCAAGGCTTTGAGACATCCTAGGGCATAGGGATGCAGGGTCCAAGATGCACAAGGATGGCGACCGCGCGAGAGATGTCGATGGCCTGAGCTCTGTGTGACAGGGAAGGTGTATAATCCCCCTTAAATTGATAGAAAATGGGGTATATGACGACCTTGTTATAATATACCCAAAGCCATATTCTATCTACTTAAAGGGGACTATTACTAGGCATGCCGTTGCGCTTAGGATTCAGGGTTTCTGGTTTAGGGCTCCGGCTTTAGCTTCAGAGCAGACTTGAGAACAAAATCTCAAGCACCCTCGCATGCGATGCTACTTCTCGCCTTTGGATCTGTTGGAGTAATATTACCCTGATTACGAGTATTACTATTATTTCTATTAGTATTAGTAGTACTATAATTAATAAGACAGTCTTAAGTGTTGTGACTATTTTACTGTTTCTAAACCCTTCTTGGTGACGGCACGCATATCCCCTTCCTTCATTCCCTACTCTAAAGGCTCAATCAGGTCTCTTTTCCCTAGGGCTCTACGTTCATCAAACATCCCTTCAGTAAGCCCAATGGGCTATTCGAAGCCTAACCCTAAACCCTAAACCCTTAGGGTTTGGCTATTGCGAAGATGTGGCCAGGGATGGTAGAAGTACATTGCCCTCCGAGCCCAAAGAGTTTACGGTATAGGGTTTAGGGTCCAAGTATCCAAAACTCAGGTACTTAGGTTCTGAGCAGTTGAAATTACAGTATAGGTTTTGGGTAAGTACATGACTATTGGGCTTGGGGAAGTAAATGGTTATTAGGCCCTAAACCCTAAACCCTGACCCTAAATGGGTTAGGGGAAAGCTTGCATGACGTTATTCTACCAAACTCCTGGTGTAGGGTTTAGGGGATCATTCTCACGGATTTAGGCGCTGAGGGTCACGGGCACTAGAATATCTGTTTTTGCTTCAGTTACTATTGCTACAATCTTACCATGAATTATTACTCTTCTTACGCCCAGGGATCTAAATAGCCCAATGTAGTGATATCTATAGACTTTAGGGCCTAATGTAGGCACCGTCTTTAGACTGGGATCCCCAGGGTACGGTAAAAAAAAGCTATACCTGGGCCCCCAAAGTATGTAAAATAATGGCCTTTATGGCTATTATTATGGGTTTAGGGCGATTATTTTACATACTTTTGGGGTTTAGGTAGTCATTTCTGTTCTCTCTCATCTTAGAACGCGGTCCACGCTGTCTTAAATTCTCAAAGCCCCAGGCCTTAACTGCCAATTGGCCACTGATTCCTTCCTGGGATGCTAACAACAATATAAGCTCGAACCTTTCCCTAGGCTTTCGGCTCCCCAAAAGTTAAGAAGCAGTTGCAGGTCTTTACCTATGAGGGCTATGAAATCAAGAATGTAGCCCCAGCCGAATCAAGGAAAGCTATATATACCAAGTTGTGAGTGGGATAGCTGAACTCCCACTAGTTGCAGCCCTCATGTGGGTACTTATAACCTTACCTGTATCTACCCAACAACCTTTCCATTTTGACTCTTGAACCCAGATTTAAACACCCAACTAAGTCACTTAACCTTCGTCAAAACAAATTCTAACCCCCTCTAAACCCTAATGTCAGGCCCGAGGTCCTAATCCCCACAAACCATGGTTCAGCAATAGGATTATTCTGCAACTGTAGTCCCCTAGTCCTACAACCCTCAGGCTTGGTTTTTAGGGCTTTAAGGGTTTAGGGCTTAAAGGCTTGGGGTTTAGGGAATTATGATTAATAATTTCCTATGGGGTTGCAGGGTAAGAAAAATCAAAAGTAACTGCAAATGAGACTACAGTCAACTCCCTAACCCCTAAACCCGAAACCGCGTGTACTCAGCCTCTGCGCCCATGGCATGGAATACATCCCCTAGACCCTATAGCCCCCCTTAAGTAGATAGAACATGGGGTATATGGGATCTTACTATAATATACCCAAAGCCCTTTTCCATCTACTTAAGGGGGACCCAAAAAACCTTACACCCTAAACCGGATAAGAGCTGCGCATTTAGACGTCAAGGTCAACCCCAGACCTCCCAAATACCCATGATGATGGCTTTTGGACTCCAAACTCATGAGCGCAATGGCGATTATTACAGCTACTTGGGAGGTCTGGGAGGGGTTGCAGTACGTAAGGGCATAAGGTGAGAGGTTTAGCTTTTAGGCTGTAGGGTTTAGGGTTCAGGATTCGGGGCTTAGGATGCGAGGGTCTTCAACCCCATAGCTTACTGTAGGTTGGGCCCCGCCCACTCATGGTGAACGGAAGAGGTGATCGTTATTCCATTGGGGTCCCTATACTTCGATGGCCTTAGGGCTTCAGATCTTACGATTTTACCCTGAAGCCTAAACCCCACACCCTATTTACCCTACATGAAGGTCCAAATAGCTGCATCGTAGAAAGTTTGGGCCCGAGGTACCTATCCAGGAGCCCATCTGAGCCCAACTGTAGGGTAGTCCATATTATAATAGGATAGGGTCTATACTGGGGTTATATAGGGGTTAAAACTACTATAGTATATTGCGGTTATATTGGGATAATGGGAAGCTACTATTTGGGGTTTAGGGTTTACGGTTTCGGGTTTCAGGTACTCGTTACGCAGCATGCGGGAACAAGGCTGTGAGGCTTACCTAAATCCTAAACTCTAAAGGATCCCCAGACAGACCCCAGCTTAGGGTCTAGGGTTTAGGGCTTAGGGTTTAGACTAGGACACGCATGAACGTCTGCGGTTCCAGTACATGCCAAGGCAGAGGTTCAGACGGCGGAAGAGTGCCGGCGTGGCGCTCGACTCTTCTCCGGCCCCGGCGGGGGCTCATGAAGCGTTGCTCAAATGTTAAAGGCTCTGGATCAGACGGACGCTCGCTTGAGGAAGGGCGCTGTCCCAACCTCATTCCCCTCTTCGGCGAGGCCCATCTCTGTTGGAAATTTGGCGGCAAAACCTCGCACATCAGGGCCACAGATTTGGGATTAGTAGAGATTAGGGAATGCAGAGAAAGGTTTGCGAATCTTTGGAAGCATGGTAAAACCCGCAGCATTCATGGCTCATAAGGGGGAAGACTAGCGAACTGAGACCAAAGCACCTGTCAGCAGCAGTTTTGTGGAGAATGCGGATGAGGTGCAGCAAAAGTGCAACGCCGGAATTTCTCGCTTTGATCCCTCAAGGTGTGAGGCCTCTTCTCTGAATTTCGCACAACCCCGTGCCCGCAACCTGAAACTCTAAATCTGGAAGCCGATACACCTTAAACCCCTAAACCCCAAACCCCAAGTCCCTAAACCACCCTGATGCACTGAGTAGGAGACAGCATCAGTTGGATGGTGGGTGTACGCAAGCGCGATGGACACAGCTTCGATGAAAGGACCGCCCATCTGAATTCATTGGGTTTAGCTGAGTTGGGGTTTGGACTTACAAGGCGGGGCCCCTAGCTCCATAATATGAAGTGCCGCAACATAATCTCATGTAACTTCTATTAACCATACTTATCCTTATACCTGACAACCCAACTTATAGCTAGTCGCCCCTCCCGGTAGGGTTTGGGCTGGAGGGCTTAAGGTATTTTGTTTCTAGCTGAGGCACCTGAGGTGAACGGGGTTCCAAGATCAGGGTGCGTCCGACAAAGCTAGGGTTTAGGGTTTAGGGTTTTAGGGTTTAGGGCTAGATTGACGCCAGGCGTTATGGAAAGACATATTTGACTAATGTGCGGAAGACAGGCATCATTGGATGACAACATAATGGTAGGCCAGCTTCTAGCAAGAATGAATAGAATGTGATGATCTGAATTACTCCTCTGCCATGATAGAAATCCCAAAGGGACCATGTAGGAATATAGTATATACTTAGGACCCAAAGAGCTTCCCATGTACTTACTTTGGGTCCCAAGTAAAGACTATATAGCTACATGGACCCTTTGGGAATACCGAGGACAGGAAAGCAGGCTTCAAACAAGACAGCGCAAATCAGTGAACACGTGCCCTCAAACAAGATCTTCTGTTCTAATGGACTCCGCAATGGCCCTTATGGGTTGTGGGTTTAAAGTATCGGGCTTGGCATGTTCTGGACTACTCAGAAATCAGCGGTAAAATTTCGAGTGAGGTCCAGTGGGGTCGTTATAGTGTCGCCAGTAGACAGCTACAGTCTCAGCGGTGTGACTATTAACCTCACTTGCGGCACTTATAACGATACTCATATCTGCCCATGAACCTTGAACATTGATCCGACGGATTGTTGACGGTCTCCTTGCGCCGTGAATCAAACGCCTAGGTGTTTCAAACCCTCGGCGAGGCAAAGGATGATTTTGGAAACCTAAACCCTAAACCCTAAATTCCTAATTCTAATTTCTAAATCCTAAGCCCTAATCCCATCCTGAAGAGTTTGGGTCATGTTGTAGTCATATGAAAGTATTACGACGTCCCAACTTCAGGGTTGGGACCCCGCTGAAGTCATAGGGAAGTTATGTCAATCCAGATAATATGTTGCTGTTTCTCATGTTTTTTTTTCTTCGGCTCCTGTTTCCATCTAGGGTTTAGGGCTTGGGCATTGGGGTTACCAAAACCTTTTGCTTTGTGATGCGGCTGCTAGATCCTCACATGACTGAGCAGCGTCGGAATCCAGAGGTCGGAGTAATCATACTCTACGGGCCCATGTGCCCTATAAGAGAGTATGTTTTGATTTTGGCACCGGCAACTGTGGTACAGGTTTTGGGTAAGTATATGATCACGGGGTACTTGGACCCTGTGCGACCCCCACGAACAAACCCTGATAGCAGCTACAGAACATACGACATGAACTGTGGCTTTTGTGTATGTTGCCAGATCATCAAGCTCCAGAAACGCCTACGCAGACGTTTTAGCCCTGAGTCGCAAAGCATAAACTCTCGGTTCTCAGACCTACCTAGAGTAAACTAGATACCTGATTACCTGAGCTTTGTACAAAAATGTACAAAATGTGTTGCTATCTTTACCTTGTTCAAGTCTAGGTTACTCTAGGTAGATGCTTAGCCCTAAAGACACCAACGCCAATCCGTAAAAGCCCCGCCTTAGACCATAAACACTCAACCCTGTGACTTAAGCGCTGAGCCCTACCTGGAGTAACCTAGACAGTTAACAAGGCAAAGATACCAAACTATGATAGAGTTTAGGGTTTAGGGTTTAGGGTTATAAGTACAAGACCTTTCATGAAACCCCAAACCCTAAACCCTAAACCTTAAACCCTGTAGGTCAAGTTAAGGTCACCCTGAGTAAGCCCCAACTCTCCCTATCCTGTCAATGGAAGCTTCTCCAAATAGCCGCCAGGTAGTCCCAGATAAAGACCCATGTAACGACCCATATAAACCTTTACAGTTGCCATATGTGTATATATATATATGTATATATATATATATATCTCTCTCTCTCTCTCTCTAGTTTTTTGAGAGTATTATAGTAGTTAAGGACCCCAGATATTGAGAAACTCCAAAACCTCGAACCCTAAACCCCCTGAACCTGAACCGCGTTGGCCTCGATAGGGAAGCAGCCGCCATGCGAAGGCAGCACGTCCATACGGAACATGATCCAGATGCCTGGTTCTTACTACCGCGGTCTAGGGTTTAGGATTCGGGGCTACAGTGGACACTAAAATGCGGCATGACCCTACGAGCCTTGAACTTTGGGGAATTAAGGCACTGTAGTATATTCGGGTCGTGCAGGATTTCCAGTATCAACAGTACATGCCTTTTTAAAGGGGCGATAGGGGCACGTTCATAAGGGTGATGTAGGGATGGATATGTGCACATATGAGCCATAGTCTAAACTCTTAGTATCCCCCTTGATAGCCCCTATAATACTCCCCTATATAATTCCCTATATAACCCCCTTTAAGGAGTTTAGACTATAGCTCATATAGAAGGAGCATGCAGACACATCCCCCAGCAGAGTCTGTATAAGTTGTTTCACCCTAGGGCTGCAAACAGCCCAATGTGGCTATTTATTAGAGTTTAGGGTTTAGGGTGTGGCTATTTCTACACTTGGCCGAATGCAGCTATTATCTATATGGACTTATGTAGAGCACCAGGGTTAGGCAAGAGGTCCTTCCTACCGCCAGAGGTTCAAAGCACCCAAATTTCATTTACTTCCCCAAAGCTGTCTCTAACAGTAAATCCTCACACCAAAGTCCGAGGCAACCAATCATCGGTACTCTGATGTTTTGCGCTCCATTCTGTGACAGAATCACGGAGGCCCTAGCTGCCACACGCATGCCCCTAAAGCCTTAAACCCTTATGACAGATGGACCCTCTTGGCAAATCCGGAGCAGCAACACGTCCTGGATCGGAAGCTGTATAGTGTTTTGGGGTGTAGGGTTCAGGGTTTAGTTTTAAGTTCTAGGTCTGGCCCGCCAAACAGCACATCAGCAATCCCTTCAGGGGCATTCAAGCACCTTGAGGTCCCCAAGAACCATTGCAAACCTATACTTAAACCATACGTAGAGCCTCAACCCTAAAGCCTTAACTCGAAACTCGAAACCCTAAACCCTGGATCCGCAGCGCTCACCTGCAGTGAGGGAGGAGCCACAGACAACAGCGCCCCAAATGAGACCCAGCTCGGCGACGTTGTGGAGTACCTGGTATCCAGGGTCTAGGTTTTAGGGCTTTTGAAACATGAGGGCATTTAGGGAACCTGAGGCTATGTTGGGGATTAAAGAGGGATTACGCTGTCCCTTGTGGGGAGTCTCGAGGAAGTCCCGCCCGGGTCAAGAGTTTAGGATCTACACGTTCAGGGCCTGAAAGCTTAAGCTCCAGCATACAATGCCACAAACCCTGAAGCCTACGCCCTGAACTGTAAGGCCCCTGATCTTGAGCCCTAAGCCCCTAAGTGATGGGCAAATCTTGTCACATCCCAAACCCTAAATGTTAAGCCCTGAACCATATTTCAGCGGAGGTACAGAAGTTAGGGCCTACTAAATGGTGCACGATTGAGGATTCAGCAAAAACATTAAACTACCCTAAGCTCTAAACTCCAAACTCCTAACCCTAAACTATAGACTCTAAATCCTGTAAACCCTATAGACCCTAAATCCTAAGCCCTTGACCTACACCCAAAAAATGCAGGGGCACCAGCCAGTAGGCAAAGGACTGGATGAGGTGAATCTTGCCAATCAGGAAGGTCACGCGGGCATAAGCCTCTGCACCTGACGACTTCCCGGTTAAGGGGCTTAGGGCTCAGGGTTTAAGTCGAGGGGCGTATGATTTAGGGCTTGGCTTATTACAATTGCTCGTTGCTTGAGGGTGGGTTATTTTAGCTTAGAACTTGAAAGTTTTGAAGTTTTGAGATTCAGGAAATCGGACCCTGAGTAATTGTAATTTGTATCGCGTCTTGAGGGTTTGGGGCTTAAGGTTTAGGGCTTAGGGCTCAGGGGTAGGGTTCAGGGCTTAGGCTTTAAAAGCTGAGGGTTTATGGTAAAAACGAAAATTTTGTTAATGCAAGCCCTGCAATAAGGACCCTACAAGAAAGGGAGGGTTTCCTTTCAGGGGGTTGGGGAAGCAAAATGCCCTCATTAGAGAGGGTTGGGCCTAAACCCTAAACCCTAAAACCCTAAACCCCAAACCCTAAATCCTAAACCCTTCATCCGAACCCCTAAACCCCTAAACTCTAAACCTTAAACCGTAAGGGACAATAGCCCCCAAAACCTGTGATTGGACAAAATCCAGCAGAACCTCGGCCCAAGTGTACTGACACCGTAGTCCCCCCTAAACCTATAGCACGATGTTTTCAATATTTCCTTACCAAGAGTTTAGGGTTTAGGGATTAAGGTTGTATATCGAAACAGTAAGAGAACTCCAAAGGACACTACGGACCATGCTTCTCAAGGTTCAGATACTGGAGGTCATGCAAGATTCTGTGCATCAAGCGTAGCGGGTGTAGGGTTGAGGTTCAGGGCTTTGGGCTTGAGCACTTTGAACAGTCCGAGCAATCTTCTTTTGGGTTCCATCTAGGAAAAGAGACAGCGCTTAGCAAAAGTAGTCTTTATATTGTGCACCATATGATTATCAAGCTAGGGAAGTCTACCAAATTTGGGGGTGAGTGAAATTGGCAAGTACTCTGAATTGAAATCAAGGAATATGAAAGTCATTTATGCAAATTCTGTAGGAGTTATTGTCTCAAAGAAGCTCCCACAAATATGCTTTGGCATGCGCCATCTCCCAAAATCAGACAATTAACTTCTTTCCAAGACGGTCCAAGTACCCAACCATTGGGTACTTGGGTCGCGGGTAATAGTAATTAAAATATAGGACTGGGGTAAGTATTTTAGTATATGATTATGAGGCACTTGGACCCTTAGGTTGTCGCTGTTCTTCAGAATTATTGCCTTGCTCGGCAGCGTGCAAGCATGTATCCTCACCCATACAGAATATTGCCACATGGCAATTCTTTGAACTTAAGGACTCGTTCTTCAAGAAGCTTGTAATGAAGACTTTCATAACTAGCACGTCAAGGAACAAAGAGACCAAGACTCAGCAATTGATGCATATAGCTCCACATGAACTCCAACGTACCCTCTCAAGCGCTACGGCCAAGGTACACCAGTAATCCTTCTGGGCCTGCCGAATCAATTCCTGGGTGCGAGCGGGAGCTTTTTGCATAGCTATGATACATAGGGTTTAGGGTTTAGGGTTTAGGGCGCGCTTTTCAATTTGTAGCCTACCCTGAAAACTTGGCGATGTATGGGGATCATAAGGAGGTCGTAAAGTCCCTTTCAGGACTTTGTGGATGGCTATGACTATGATTATGAGAAAGCCCTTCGAATAATCGTATCTTTAGTCAATCCCTGCTTACCCCAAGTGCCTCGTATGTAACAGGCTAGGGCTTAGACATCCTGGGATAGTTATTTAGTCTTTGTGGTGCTATGAACCTCGTGTAGCCTAGAAAAAGCTGACGATACCAAACTCTTAGGTACAAAGCCCATTGTGTAAAGGTATACAGGCCGGTCACTCTAGGAGGGTTCAGGGTGAGGGGGGCTTACCTAGGGTAACCTATGTAGCAATATGAGTTTGGTATCTCACATTTTGGTATATGTGCCTTTTTAAGGGTCTAGGTTGCTCTTTTTTTAGGGCTTAGGGTTTGGTAACCCAACGCCCAACGTGAGGGCTCCATAACTACTATGATATGGCTCGTGTGGAGTCCTATTGCACGGGTGGGAAAGCGTTCTTTAGGGTTTAGGATTAAAGGTTTAGGCGTTCAGGTGCTGTACCACTCCTTTCGTACCCCAAATCCCATGCCATCTTCCACTTTCATTTCCATTTGATTCTCCATAAGTATGCAGTATACGGGGACTATCAGAGGATTCAGGGCTTCATCTCAGAAAGGGATGAAATCAAATCCTATACCGTATGCGTTATTTTGGGAACGCACATAAACTCGCCTCCGACAATTACAGAGCGAGCCATCTGCAGCACTGCAAAATAGGGCTTAGGCTTTAGGGGATTTAGGGTTTAGGGTTTAAGGGTTTAGGGTTTAAGGGTTTAGGACTCAGGGCTTAGGGTTTAGGGCTGCAAGATCTTGAAAACCCCGTAATCACGCGGTTTAGGGTTCAGGGGTTTAGGATCTTTCTACGGCAAGGGACCCTTGGACCAGTGCAGGGTGGGGCGCCCTAGCTCCCCTAGTTACATAACCCGACTTGTACATATCAACTCACTACAAATTACAAGCCTTCTAACCATACTTATCCTTGTTACAACAGAACTTTCAACTGGTGGCCCCTCCTAAACCCGTAACTCTATTACTACCATCATTTGCGTTCTTGCTAACCCTTAACCCCTCCTTGCAGTAGGCTCTAGCCATGTCCTAACCTTCTGGTAATCCAAAAGGAACTCCGGGGAGGCGTGCTTGCCATCCACACCCTGACTTCCCGTTCCTCTCGGCTCTCGCCAAACACGAGGTGCTTAGCTTTGATCCGCTCGTAGACCGCTTCTGGATCGGTCAAGACCTCGCCTGACTTCCAGGCCGCTCGGTAAGCGTTTGTGTAGGTCTTGAGCCGCGACCCCTCGCACCTGCCTCTCAAGGCGAGCAGCCGCTCACGGGCACTTTTTCGCCAACGCACGCACGTCTTCAAATTCTTCGTAGAACACAACGACATCTCGTGCGTCCGACGTGTCGTCGGTGAGAGTTGGCCAGGCGACATCTGCCTTCACCGTGGTGAGGTTGCAACCCCGTGCCAATCGGGGGCCAAATAGACCATAGTCAAAACTTCTAGTATCTCCCTCAATTACCCCTACCTACAGTAGTCCCCTGTATAATCCCCTATATAACCCTTTCGAAGAGTTTTGACTAAAGCTCAAATAGACCGTGAGCCAGCATCCCAGTCTCACTCAAGCCCTTGACATTTGTCTCTTGTATACGTCTCTGGTATACGTCTGTAAAAGAGAACCCGAGCAATAGCACATGAACTCCCTGCACTACACCCCGCTCTTTGATTCCCCCTTCATTATTCAAAATAAGCCTCATTAAGGGAACAACTTGGGTGGGATAGAATATATAGGGAATGGCAGGGCAATCCATGGTCACCTAAGCCATAGTCTAAACTTCTAGTATACCCCTTCATAACCCCTAGAGTAGCCCACCCCTTTAAGGAACTTAAACTATAGCTCACCTGGGCCCATTTGGTTTAGGGTTTAGGGGGATATGGGAGTTTCTGAAACCGTTCTCGTGAAGCCCTTAACGGGGTTTAGGGTTTAGGGTTTCGGGAACCCTCTGTTGAGCCCCAAGCTCTGCGGACCCCCAGGGTCCAAACCCTCAAAGCTACCCGGTTTAGGGTAGCTGGGACATGCTGTAACTGTTACTAGAGGAAATCCCCAAACATCTCCTCATCTTTAGAAACCCTAATCCTATACAGCCTCAAGTCATCCTGTATAGGCCTATCTAATCCTATGCGCCTCTACGTAGCTCTCTCCCGCCTATATAAGCTACATTCCCCATAACCCTAAATCCCAATATGAATAATGTTTTTTTAGTGGTTGAACCTAGTGAGATAATATCCCCCAAAAGGAGGATATAGTCTTACTCTATATTGGGTACCAAAGTATCCCCAAATTAAATACTACTCATATTGCTTCCAGCGGAGTGACGAAGTGTTCGTAGGGCTCCGGAGGGGCTTCATTGCCAAAGCCGCTGGGAGAGGCCTTGCGGGGTTAGGAGTCGAATGTTTGAGAGCTTGGGGCTTAGGGTTTAGGGCTTAGGGTTCAGAGGTCTAAGGTTTAGGGTCCAGGGGTTTAAGGATTAGGATGTAGGGTTGTTGGTTTATAGCTTTAGGGCCTATTGGTTTTAGGGTGCATATAGGTTCGGGTTTAGGGCTTGGGGTTTGCGTTCAGGGTGTATAGGGTCTAGGTCGAGGGTTTCTACGTGCGGGGTCTTAGACAACGTGGGCTAGTAGGAGCCTAAGTTCCAAAACGAAGGTCTGCCCGGTCTCCCCTACAAAAACCAGCAGATGCGACAGTCCCTATTACAGGAACACCTTCTAGGGTTTAGGATTTAAGGTTGAAAAAGGCACCAAATTTCCAAAAAAAACAGGATGGCACTTTCAACAAAACAATGACTCAGACTCATCTGGTGGCTGCGAGGAAGCTGTGCAGTTAGCATCTGTTGGCTATGCCGCGCGCTTGAAGAAATCTTGCAGGCTTCTTTTACAGCCATACCTACGTAAGTAGAGTATCTCGAAGATGCCGTGGTGCAAGATATCCTCCATCCGAAGTTGTGCTTAGTTAAGGCGTAAAGCACAGTTCAGTTCGGGTTTCTCACTCACAAGAGCTTTTTAGGAATGCCGTAGAACAAGTGCGCTTTTAGTGGCTTTTAGCCTTTTACTGTGGGAGTATGCAGGCGGGCCCTGATCCCAGAAACACACTCAAAGCCTTAGAGAAGCAGCACAAGCATTTCTAGGAGGTTCAGGGGAGTTACAAACTATCAAAGAAAACTAAATTGAGAACGTGAAGGACGACCCCCCGAGTCCTCCAAATGTGGTGATAGCTGGAACGTAACTACTACTTGAATACGTAGGCGAGAACCTCACATGAAGCTCCAAATAAGAAGAAGTTGAAGGCTCGGCAAAGGCTTTGTTGCTCTGGTGCCTGGCTTCCCATATGCGGCTACCCGGCTATCCTACACCCTAGGCCCCAAACCCTAATAAGGTTAACTCCCTAAACTGGAAGTCTAGGCCTGTACAACCTGAACCATTATAAACATCTGCGCGAACCCCAAAAGTATGAAGAGTAATTGCCTGCTTGGCTATGTTTTGGGGTTTGGGGCTATTATTCTACCTACTTTTGGGTTCAGGTACCCTGTTTCTAACCCCCAAAACTCGCAAACTTAGGGCCCCAGAACCCCAATATGAGCACAAAGACCTGCCAGCCCTAAACCCTAGACCCTAAACCCTAGTAACCCTAAACCATAAACCCTAAACCCCCTTAACCCCAAGAAACACCCCCCCCCTCCCCAAAAACAAAAAAAACCCTGACAAAGACCAACCTTGGGCAGCGCTTCTCGAGCTTCCAACTCCTTGTCCATCCTCCAGGCTTTGGATTTAGGGCTCATAGGGTTTAGGATTCAGGATTTAGGGTCTAGGGTTTCCAGGCGTTGGGCTTTGGGATTTAGGGTTTAGGATTTAGGGTCTAGGGTTTAGGGTTTCCAGGCTTTGGGGTTTAGGGTTTAGGATTTAGGGTCTAGGGTTTAGGGTTTCCAGGCTTTGGAGTTTAGGGTTTAGGATTTCGGGTCTAGGGTTTAGGGTTTCCAGGCTTTGGGGTTTCGGGTTTAGGATTTAGGGTATAGGGTTCAGGGTTGCCAGGCTTTGGAATTCGGGGTTTAGGGTCTAGGGTTTAGGGTTTCCAGGCTTTGGAATTCAGGGCTTAGGGCTTAGGATGTAGGGTCTGGGGATTAGGGTTTCCAGGCTTTCGAATTTAGGGCTTAGGGCTTAGGATGTAGGGTCTGGGGATTAGGGTTTCCAGGCTTTCGAATTTAGGGCTTAAGGTTTAGGGTTTAGGGTTTCCAGGCTTTGAGATTTAGGGGCAATATACGGTTTGTATGGGGCTAAGCGGTTTATATGGGGTTTATAGGGATAATGGGAAAGAACATGGAAACTACTAATTTAGGGTTTAGGGTATGAGGTTTAGGATTTAGAGCTTGAGGCTTTGTTGGGGTTGCATGGGGTCTATACGTCCAAGTGCCCAAGTACTCAAATGATTTTTCGTACTTACGTAGGAACCGACTTGAATCCAACTTTCCTGCTGTTTATTAGATACTCAGACACTCAGAAATACAGCGCTTACGGTTTATTGTTCTGGGGCTTATAGGCTGAGGGTAGGCAGGGTTCAAGGTCGAATCTAGGGGTTACGTTTTGTATAGGATTTAGGGCATGGGGTCTGGGATGTTGGCTCGCTGGCTTTCAATACAAAGACTAGGGCATGTGGCTTAGGCTTTAGCGCCTAGTACTTCGTGGCTAAGTATGTTGAAGCTGGCGCTTATCAAGTCTGGTGACCCCAAACAAAACAACGAAACTGTGACAAATGCTTATATAGAGCTTACAACAGCTTACGCAGTGAGGGGCACTGTGTGCGCCTGCAGCGGTCCTGCTGGTCTTGGTGTTTGTACGGTTGCAGGATCCTAAGCCCTAGAAAAGGAACTGTGAGACCACGTATCTGTTAGGTGGACCCCCCACCCAGTAATAGTGACTATAAGGGATAATGAGATTATACTAGGGTCCTCTTATATTCCTGTTATACCACTATTACAGGGTGGGGGGTCCTCCTAACGTATCTGCTTCTTCACAAGACTTTTTGTAAGAGTGGTTTACACGAACACAGGAAAATGAATGCAGGACATGCAAACAAAACAGTAAACATTGATGATTTTTGCATCTCTCCAGTGACAAGTTTAGAAATGCATAGAGACATATACTAGCACGGTCTTTCACACTTGTCTGGGTCACTTTCTACCGAAGTTCTACCGGATTTCCCGAATGTGCTTCAGCAGGGACTTGTTTTCAAAGAACACCTACATCACACACACATGATACTCACTAAGAAGTCGCTATTTCTATGTCAAGACTGTTGATTTGCGCAGTCTGGAAACAGACCTTTCTGACACTCTTAACCTTGAACCGTACCGGTACAGTGCCTGGGCAGGGGCCTCCTTTTAAGAACCTTTTCAAAGGTGAGGCGCTTAGTCCAGGATCGCAGGCTTCCTTGTCGACCTAGCTGGACCTAACCGAACTTCGGTCCGAAACCCTCAAGTGCCATAGGCTTACTGGTGCTTAGTAGCTGGACCATTCCATGCGTCAGCCCTGCATCATTGCAAAACGTTATAAACCCTGGGTAATGCCCCCACCCAATAACAGTCTGGAAGGGGGGGGGGGGGGTAATAGTAAGGACTGTATCTACCATCATAGGGGCAAGATTAAGGGCCATCTATATATATATATATGCGCACTATGATGATTACCCAGCTGCTACCTAGAGCGGGCAGTATACAATGAATCTTCAGCCCTGGTTACCTGACATCTTAACCTTTAAACCCAAGACCAGGCAACCTTAAGCCCTTGAAATCCTAGACCAGAAGACCTTAAGACCTAAACCCTAAACCCTCAATCCTAAACCCTAAATCCTAAACCCTAAACCCCGTATCCTAAATCCTAAACCCCAAACCTTACACCCCAAACCCCAAACCCTTGGAGCCCACGACCCAAAGGCTGAGATCCAGGCCAGGATGGTGCACCGCTCGTCAGCCCAGGGACCCTGGCGGAGTGGGCGAGCTCCTTGGTGGTGCCTGAGCGGTTTTAGGGCTTAGGGTTCGAGGTCTTAAGGGTTTAGGGTTTGAGGGTTAGGGTTTGAGGTTTTTTTGGTTGGGGGTTTGGGGTTGCGGGTTTGGAGTTTAGGGTTTAAGGTTTGGGGGCTGGGGTCTAGGGTCCAGGGCTTTTCAGGATTCAGGGTTTGGGGTTGCGGGTTTGGGGTTTAGGGTTGGGGTTTGGGGCGTGAGGGGTTTAGTTACGGGTTGAAGGTATATAGATACAAGATGTACAGGATTCAGGTTGGGAGTTTTGACTGAATGGTGTGACGCTCATCCTTCTTCCCTATACAGTTTGTGTTTCCTAGAGTGTCTAGGAGACCTGTCCTTCTATTTGGATGTGCGAGTCTCTGAAAACAGGGTTGTCTTCATGATGGATAACACTACTGCCTGCAAGATGTCCACCTTGGGCTACTTGGTACACATCTCATGAAGGCTTTAGGGTTGAGGACTGTTAGACTTGAGGATCACAAGGGTGCCTACGATAGTATTAAACCCTAAACCCTGAACCCAAACCCTAAGCTCAGAATGCTATTGTGAGATGCCTCCATGTCTCCACACAGCGGCTTTCTGTTGCTGGCGCTCCTTGCCACTTCCGCTTTCCTTCCTCGCAAGCCCCTTTGTCTGGGTTGTTGTTAAGGAACTTAAATCAAGTTACTATAGTGAGGAAACCCTATTGTGGACTATCTACCCATCTTATGGTCACTGGAACCAAGCCCTATATACCCATTTTCTGGTAACTTACTTTTAAGTTCCTCAACAGCAACCCAGCTGTCCAATCCTTTTGGAAGGGCCGCGGAGCTGTAAGAAGCCGCCGTCTCTACTGTTTCGTCGGTGACCAGGAGAGGTCAGCGACCTCCTCCTGACCTAACAGCCCCGTGACGCGGTTTAGGGTTTGGGCTTAAGGCTTATGGGATTTCGATCGGGTTTAGGGTGTCTCCTCCTGACCCAACAGCCCACCCTGTAGATGGGGGAGCGTGAGATAACGATTCAATTCGGCTGCTGTTGCATGCCTTGTAACGGTTCAACTTTAAGAAGCTTTCGCACAGACAGAGCTGGTGTCCAAAGTGCTGGAGCGGCAAGTTTCTGGGAAAGCTGCGCAAACTAGGGTCTACGGTTTATGTGGAGAGCTGGGAAGGCAGAATATCCTCAAGCTCTTCAAGCAAAATAGCACAATGTCTGAACAACCAGTATGGGCTTGTGCTTGCAGGGGAGTGGAGGAGGCAATACAGCAGGGTGTCGAGGCAGTATCCTAGACCCTAAACCCTCAACCCTAAACATTAATAATATTACCGGGATTCACTCGCCCGCTTCCCCTCAAGCGCCGGAAGCCCCGTTCCTTTGTGGTAGGGCTTGTCGAGTACAATTCTTCCTGGCGCTCAGGACCACGCAGCAAATTGCTCGGAAACCCAAGTGCAGCTGCACGGCTTTCGCTATTGTTCGTCCTAAATCCGAAGAAACCCTAATCCCTAAACCCTAGACTCTAATCCCTAAACCCTAAATAATAGCTTCCATTTGTTGCCCATTAACCCTGTATAACCCCTATATAAGAGCCATATTACCCCAACCCCGCGGGGCTATTTTCGTCTATGCACAGTACCCACATTGGGCCTTGAAATCCATGAATGTTCTCTACATTAGGCTTCTTAAGGTTTAGGGCTTGAGTTTTAGGGTGAGCCCCGCACACCCTTATATAAGTGCGACTGCACGGCGCGGCGCACCAGGTACACTATGGTTATAAGTCCTGCTTAGAGCAACTTAGACCCTTTCAACATGTAAAAACACACCCAACATATTAGGTACAAAGCCCATTCTTCAGGTTTAGAGGTTGCCTTAACTATAAGTTATGGGGATGGAGGTTAGAGGTGTCCTTATGTAACGTAGGGCCTCCATCCCGCAAGAATTGCTCCCCTAAACCCTAAACTCTAAATCCTAAACCCTGAAACCCAGACCCAAGACGTGAACCCCAAACCCTACATCCCAAACCCTGAACCCTAAATCCTAAACCCTGTAACCCTAAACCCTATAGACCTGAGTCCCGGGCCTGTCTCTTCAGCAAACTCCTTGACCTTTCCCTTCATCTTTGCTGCAATACCTCCGGTTCATTTCAAGGGTTTAAGGTTTCAGGATTTAAGGGTTGAGGGTTTAAGGGTTTTGGATTCGGGGAAATAACTATTTAGGGCTTAAGGTCTAGGATTTCTGGCTTAGGGTCTAAGCCTAGAGCAAGATTGATACCTAATGAAATCAGTTCTTTACCAACTATGTTGAATATTTACCCTCTAGTTGAAGGGTCTAGGTTACTCTAGGTAGACCCTAAACCCCAAGCCCTAAACCGTAGGTCGAGTTTTAATCTAAAGTTTAGGCTTTCGAGCCTTTTGTCTGGGCATTAAGGTTTTGTTTGTCGGACCTTTTCTGAGCATTGCGGTTTGGGGTTGAAGGTTTAGGGTTGAGGGTTTGAATGAGAGTAAACCCTAAACCCTAAACCCTGAACCCTGAACTCGAGTTGAGGGCCTATGACATCAAGGCTTTCTACCTCGGGCTCTTGAATTGCAAGTGAAGAGGATGTTGAAGGGGATATTCCCAGACCCCCAAAAGGATTTAAAAATTAGATCCCCTAGAACCATAGGGGGTTCTATATAAGGATTATATAGTGGCTACAATGGGTCTATATAGGGGATCTAATTTCTAGATCCTCTCAGGGGTCTGGGTTGGTGGTGAAGGCAAATTGAGGAGCTTTAGAGATACTATGATTTGGGTTAGTGTCCCACATATAGTTACTTAGGAGCCTCAGGGTAAGGACATAAGGTGACTGCAGTTTCCATACTGGTACTTCCAAGTAGCTGACGACCAAGCGCGATGGATTCAACGTAGGGGCTTCAACACGTTGAATAGGGCTTTGGGCTATCATACTCTTGCTGCAGAAGGATTCTGAATGGAATCGTGCTGGCAACTATTGAGGCTTCTACCTCCGGACTCGAGTGTCAGATCGCACTGCAAAGGATGCGGACTCGTTGGCATAACTCGGACAGTAGGAAATTGAAAACACCAACAATAAAAATGCAAAATTATCATACAAATAACCAGAATCATCACAGTAGTAACAGTATCACTAACGATGGCAACAAAACGACAACATCAATAACAAGGATAATAAGAACAGTAATAGATATCATAGTCATGTAGCTCCAATGGAACCTCAGCCTTCAAGATCATTTCTCTAATCCAGACGCAACCGTCCTGTTCCAAACCAACACTGTCTGAGGACAGTATTTTTTGCAGAGGGTAGATACCCGCCCGAGTTCGGATTAGTAGGCTGTGTGTGCGTGTGTTGTTTAAATTTTCCGTTTGGGTGTATGTATGCCCTGAAACCTAAACCTCTGCGTGCGTTTTCCGTTCGCTTGTCGGTTTGGTTTTCCACATCCTCAACCCGGAATCCTGAACCCTAAGCACGATAATTACCCAAAATCCGAAGTCCTAGACCCTAAATCCTAAACTCTACATCCTAAACCCCAAACCCTAAACCCTCACTCCCCTAAAAAGAGCTCTTTGAATTCTCAAGCCTGGTAGTCCAGCTTTCTGGTAGCCGGTTTTGGAGGAACCCTGGCGTGCACGTGGTTTACATGGGTCTCCCGAAAATTAGAGGGCCCTTTAAAGGGGGTTAGAGTTTGGAGTTTAGGGTTTAAGGTTTTAGGGTTTAGGGCTTAGGGGTATCGGGGGCTTAGGGGTATCGGATCAGAAGGGTGTATACAGAGAAATATGGGGTTAAGGGCTTCTAGCGCTAGGGGGGCCTGCTAAAGATTAATAGCAGATTGGAGTCTCTAGTAAGGTCTCTCGCAAATCGAAAGTGTCGCATGCTGAGGACCCAAAACCCTACCATTGTAAGGGTGCGGGCACGGCCTCTTGAAGGCTCCTGGAGTAATCACATCCCCTTAGTTTTACAATACCTCCCACCTCCCCTTTCTGAAGGTCACTATAAGGGAGCTATATCATGAGAGTATACTTAATACAAGGCGCGTTTAACGCCAGTTGGGAGGGATTGCATGCATCTTGAGAGAAGATCAGAGCCTAAGTCCTGAGCTCTGAAGTTCCACGAGAAGGATCCGCGCTGAATCTTCAAGCTATCTGCGACTGCCGTCAGAGCCGTGAAGCGGAAGCTTGTCCTTCAGGCACGTCAGAATCTTATGCCGGCCGTTCTCTGGCTTAAGATTGCCCACTACGTTCTGAAAGGACGCATGTTCTAAGCGACGGGCCCAAACTCCGCCAAACTCCCCAGTAAAGCGAATGCAGCTCAAAGCTCGGACTACAGAGGTCGTTCATGAAACTGGGTACCCGAAGCTCTCCCGTCGGCAGGTCAACTTCAAGGGCTCGCCAGCACATTTCAGGGTTGAGGATTGCCCTGAGGCGAAAGCTCAACAAGGATACTATACATACTACTACCCATCTACCACCAAAGTCCATCGCTCCGTTTCGGGATAAGAGGCTGTGGGGTTTTGGGCTTTGGCTAGCCCCCACACCAGGCAAAAAGACTTGTAATACAGTTGATGGACAAAATCCTGCATGACCTACCTCGATAATATGCTACTGTTAGCACTTGTGTGTCCATCAACCATATAGTTTGTAGGAATACGTGTTGATTGGGTACTTGGTCCCTTAGGACCCCTTAGGGAGATATGGCAAAGTGCCGCTGGATCTCCAGATTTTAGCAAGGGTCCAAGGTGTCGGGTTGAGGGTGAACACTCAGTACCTAGAGTAACCAAACCCTTGAAAGTAAAGATGTCAAAATGTTAGGTACCAAGCCCACTTTTTAGGTATACAGGTTAGTCTAGGTACCCTGCTTAAAGCAGGGAGCTCCTCTCACACAACTTATAGCCCTAAATCCTTAGTGCAGAATGCCAATGCTTTTTTTTTAGGTTTAGGGCTTAGGGTTTAGGGTTGAGCCCAGAAGTTAAACCCTAAACCCTAAACCCTAAAACCTTAAACCCTAAACCCTGGGATCACCTTAAGATCCACGATAGTTGCTGCCTCATCAAGTTGAAACCCATGTCAAACCCGGGCTAGGGCTACCGTACCCTCTGACTTTTTAGCGTTTAGGGTTTAGGGGTTTAGGGTTTAGGGTTCAGGGTTTGGGGCTTAACATCTGAGCAATCAAGCCTGTGGCAACACCCTGTTCCCCAAATTTGTGGCGTTGCTCTAACCCTGAGGCTCCAAATAGCACGCGGTAGGTAATCTTTCTGGACATTTGGGACAATGTAGGCCTCATTTAGAGACAGACCTAAACCCCCAAGAGAAATTTGGTAGTTTCCCAAAATAAAGCGACCCCAATCTAGACCCCAAAATACTATAGTCCTTATTACAGGGACCCCCAAAATGGTACCCCTAACTTTGGGAAACACCCATTTAGATACACGTAGGAACCCTAAACCCTAAACCC